>BQKZ01006844.1:17006-27387 GCA_036244855.1 Temnopleurus reevesii | reverse complement strand
ATAAGCATGTGAGGATGAATTGAATAGATTTTGGGTTCAGTGAGTCAAAGGTCAAAGGTCACCGGGCAGAAAACTTGTACAAAGTCAACCATTATAGCTCACTTATAACAGAAAAATTGATCCAATTTCTTTCAAACTTAGGTATAAGGTATACTATAAGCATGTGAGGAAGAACTTATGAGATTTTGGGTTTGTGGGGTCAAAGGTGGCAGTGCCCAGAATTTGTAAAATGTTTTTGATTTCTTATGGCATGGAACAAGCCGTACATATCTTTCTGATTGTGTGATGGCGGAGGCATAAATTTTGACCGTGCGCGGTCGAGGATTCATCTAGTTTTTGAAGTCCTCCATGTTCATACCTTGATTCCATTGCATTGTATACAACTTTCTATCATAGAAGAAACCAAGGCAAACCATCACAGGAGCTTCAGCTTATACATTGCTACCTGAACATGTCTAAACGTTGTAGTATCTTAGTTGATAGATCTTCAAAATCTCCACGTGTAACGGGTATGGCGGATGACTTATCAGCTTCAGCAATAGGAGATTGCTTTTGAGACATATTTAAATTTCTTATTGCAAGTCCAGATCTTAAGAAATATGGTTCTCTCTTTTTCATAATAATTTGGAAGACCTTTTCCTGTTCATATCGTGGATTTCGTAGGATTTCACCAAGTTTATTTATCAATTCGAAACATCGTGTATCCGTCGTTTCTCCATGGCGCCCTCCTTCTTCTTTCGTATGAGTGTAGTAGTGTTTTATTTCACATTCTGCAGTTGGGTGAGCCAGTCAGTCTGGGCATCACAGAGGTTCGATAGGTCAGTCATCCCATTAGGTGGTTGGAGTACCGGGCAGTCGTAGATGATGTGGTCTGCGGTCTGTTCACCTGCTCCACAGACACAGGCTGATGATTCCCAGAGTCCCCAGCGGTGCATGTTGGCGTTAAATCTTCCAACCCCGGTTCGCAGTCGATTCAGCGTTACCCAGTTCTTCCGAGGGAGCTTGGAACCAGTCGGGGCTTTGGTGTCCAGGGAAACTGTGAATTGTCGTGGTCGGGCCGTCCCTTCCCAGCTCTTTTCCCACTCTTGGATTAGGCTGAAATCTGATTTAGGACTTGCCTTTAATTGCAAAAAATTGGACTACAATGTTTAATGCACTTTCTGTTGCTCGTTACCAATCACTAAAGTATCGTTTGTGTTTTTTGTAGGATGAGGAAGAGAGATGCTGGGAGTGCTCCTGCACTAGGTGACCGTGTTCCATATGTCATCATCGCTAAAGCCAAAGGAGCAGCTGCTTATGAAAAGTCAGAGGTGAACATTTTTTTCTTGACCAGTAGGACAGTTTCGATTAGATTCTATAAATCATTATAGTTTTTAAAATGCTAGCTCCCTAATATTAGCTTTACTTTTAATTTTCTTGAATTTATTTTATTTATCTATTTTCTTTCTGATATTCATACAGGGTGGCTCATTTCTCCAATTTGGTGGTCTTCCACTATGCCCTGATTGCAAAAAATAAAATGATAAAAACAATAACACAAACAATAAAGCAATATATACAAAAAACATAAATGTAGAAACAGTATCCTTATAGGCTGCATAATTTTTCATTCAATAGAATTATCTGGAATAAGTTTCTCATCAGAAAATGTAAGTGATTATATTTCTTGTAGAAACTAATTACAGCTTTAATGCAATATTAGACGGAGGCAAAGTGACATTTATAATTTTGAGTATAATGCAGCATCAGACTTGGAAGGACTTTGTAATTCTGCAGTGTGTTTTGAATTTTAAACTTGTGGCTGTGATGCTGTGACATTTTCACAGCTCAGAGCAGATTTTAACACACGGTTTCATGTAAATGCTCTGTTTGGTGAATAGATCTGTTTTTATTCATGATTATCTACCAAAGTGATGAACGTCTCCTACGTTTTCGTCTTCATTTTTGTCCTGTTAGGATCCGATCTATGTTCTGGAGAACAACATTCCGATCGATACGACATACTACCTAGAGAACCAGCTCAAGGGGCCTCTGCTTAGGATCTTTGAACCTGTCGTAGGAGAGAACAAAGTAGAAGCTGTATTATTGAGTGAGTGTGCGTGGCTGATGGTGGGGATGATGATGATGATGATGGTGATGATGGTGTTGGTAATGATGATGGTGATGATGATGATGATGGTGATAATGGTGACGATCATGATGATGATGATGATGGTAAATGTGATGGTGATGGTGATGATGAAGATGATGGTGATGGTGATGTTGGTAGTGCTGGTGGTGATGGTGATGGTGATGATAATGATGATTAAGATGTCTCTGATGATGATGATGATGATGATGATGATGCTGGTGGTGGGGATGATGATGATGATGATGATGATGATCATGATGGTTGTAATGAAGATGATGATGATTGATGTTGATGGTGGTGATGATGGTGGTGGTGATTGTGATGGTGATGGTGATGATGAAGATGATGGTGATGATGATGTTGGTAGTGCTGGTGGTGATGGTGATGGTGATGGTGATGATGATGGTGTGGATGATGATGATGATGGTGATGATGATAATGATGGTGGTGATGATGATGATGGTGGAAGTGCTGGTGGTGATGGTGATGATGATGATGATGATGATGATGATGATGATGGGGGTGTCGATGATGATTATGATGATGATGACAATGATGATAATGATGGCAATGGTAATGATCGTAAGTATGATGATGATGATGATGATGATTGTAGGAGTAATGTAATCAAGATAATATTGATTCTCATTTATTTTAACAGAGGGAGACCACACCCGAGCTAAGACCCAGGTGACATCCAAGATCGGTGGTCTCATGGCTTTCGCCAAGAAAAGAAGCAAGTGCCTCGGCTGCAAGATGGGTATGGACAAAGAAGGCATCGCACTCTGTAAATTCTGCAAACCAAACGAGTCGGCCATCTACCAGAAAGAGGTAGGAATCAGTGGCATTTAGTTCAAGTTTAAGTTTACTTTTCCACAAATCACAAATCATAGTATAATACATGGAAAGAAACAAAACAAAACAATACAATGTAAAATAAGATATATAAAGCAATATAAAAATATTTTGTATAAGTATGTATTGAATAAAATAAAAAGGTATATGACATCATATCTTTCTTCTTTTTAAACAAAACTGTTAATATCATAAAAATGAAGTGATAAGTGGAGGGAGTCTATGGAAAAGCATTGCTTGTTATTCATAGGCCCCCACGTTAGTACATGGTAATCAAACAAAATTGTAATGAAAACAAATAAATGAAATAGTGTCTCTTTGATGAAAGTAAGGAACATAAGCTGAAAGATGAATAATGATGGGCAGTAAAGAAATGGATTTAAATACATTATCATGCAATAAGATTTTGTTATTTAAAAAATTCGTTGAATCAAGATGTGTGACCTACGTTATCACATTCAGATTGATGAAAAAACAACAGAGAATGCAAAAAAATAAGGAAATTATAGAAGCACTTTCATATTGAATAAAGCCTTCACTATCGCTTATTGCACAGTGTGTCTATATAGATGATATTTTTAATGTTACTTTTTTAAAGTACTAAATGTTGATTTTGAAGCCTAATATTCTTTCAGTTTAGTCTATGTATACCATCAACCATTCAGGTAGCATTTAGAATCTGGCAGTTAAGAATTTTGTTGACGAAAACAATGTTAAACAAGAAATTAAACGCGGTTATCATCTTCGATCCACTAACAACTCGCACTTGGTCTACTTTACTGACATCCAAAGTGGCGATAGTTTATTCTTCGTTTGTGTTACCCAACGGTGGAACAATCGCTCTGTCATGATCCAGGATTCTCCTTCTGTTGACATTTTCAAAATAAGTCAGAAATGTATCTGCTCACTCTATCTAACTTTCTGCTCTTCCCAGCAACGATTTTTTTTTAATTTTAAAAAATTGTTAAAAATTTAAAAAAAAATGAATTTGGTGCAATGTAAATTATATATTATTGTTCTTGTTTTTGTTGAACTGAGGCTAGAGTCTGCTAGACTTGTAGTTTATGATGCACCTTGTTTCTTTATTTTCCATTTTTAGATCTCCCAGCTCTCGGCTCTAGAGGAGAAGTTTGGTCGTCTTTGAATCCGATGTCAGCGATGATAGCAGCTTAGACTTGTAGTTTATGATGCACCTATTTCATCTTTAGATCTTTCAAGAGCTCTCAGCACTCTGGGAGAAGTTTGTTTGTCTTTTGACCCAATGCCATCAATGAAATCAAGCTAGACTTGTAGTTTATGATGTACCTTGTTTCATGTCTTCCATCTTTAGATCTCCCAGCTCTCGGCTCTGGAGGAGAAGTTTGGTCGTCTTTCGACCCAATGCCATCAATTAAATCAAGCTAGACTTTATTTTTATTTTCCATCTTTAGATCTCCCAGCTGTCAGCTCTAGAGGAGAAGTTTGGTCGTCTGTGGACCCAATGCCAGCGATGTCAAGGCAGTCTTCATGAAGATATCTTGTGTACGAGGTAAGGTCTGCTAAGGAACCTCCCTATATTCATCTGTCATATACAGGGTGCATAATAATAATAATAATGATAATAATAATAATAATAATAATAATTGTGATCATGATGATGATGATAATGATGACAATGATAATAATGATAATACATGCTATTTATATAGTGCCAGTATCCACCCTGCAGAGTGCTTATTAAAGCCCAAGTACAGTTTTGGTAAAAGCAAATATTTTTATCGCCAGATTTTGTCTTCAAATATATATGAAATTAAATATAGTATCATAAACACATTGCACAAAAGATTGTGCGAAACATGACGAGTTTGGTAAAAGCTATAACCTAAAATGTGCAACTTTTTTAGTGTGGCTCCACCACACTAATTCAATATTTTCTTTCTTAATAAAGGACAACTTCCCATGCTCAGAATTGGATGAAAATTTCATAATTTAATTGTTGTGTATATCTCTATATCATTCTATTGTCAAATCTTGGAAATAACTTTGTATATGCCAGATAACAAGCGAAATAATGCTAAACCAAGAGAGGGCGCTAAATATGATTTAACGGTCAAATTCAAATTTAAAAGAATCAGTTCGTAAAAAATATATGCTATGGTCTCAAGTATGTCATAATAAACATCCCCAAAATTCACATTTCGCTTTTGCAATGCTATTACCCTAGGCCTTGGGCCTTGGCAACTGTGATACGCATAAATCTCCTGCTTAACTGGCTTATTCACCATGTCATGTTAAGATAATTATCATTATTTATCAATATTCTTGCATCTTTTTAACACTCACAGTCGTGATTGTACCATCTTATGCATGCGTACAAATGTGCAGAAAGTTTTTAGAAGCAGAATAATCTTAGAAAGTCAACACTGATTAGGTTTAACTTGTAAAAAAATTGTCAGAAAACCAGTCTTATTGACCTGTTCTAATTCAAACAGATTTTAATGGTGCAAGGAGTTACCTGTTCATAATTCTCATTACCACTCACAGTTGTGATTGTCCCATCTTCTACATGCATAAGAAGGTGCAGAAGGACTTACCAGGTAGCAGAATAAGCTTACTTGTATCAAGAACTATATGCCTATTAGTATATAATTCTCATTATTTTCTTATGTTCTTGCATCTTTTTGCCTCTCACAGTCGTGATTGTCCCATCTTCTACATGCGCAAGAAGGTACAGAAGGACTTAGCTGACCAAGACGCGCTCATCAAGAGGTTCGGAAACCCCTGCTGGTGATCGACGATGTCCACAAGTTGGGAGATCGACGATGTTGAATAGTGAAGACTCTGACTCCAAGCATCAATTGTTCGAGAGGTTCTCCTGTCAAGATCATTCTCAAATTAGAGACTTCCACTCAATGTGTGAATAGCCAATCATACCAGGGGATAGCAACGATGCTTTGTGGCTAAAGGACAATTTTAGGATCATAAAAGCTTATCCTTAAAGGG
Organism: Temnopleurus reevesii; assembly: GCA_036244855.1. Classification (NCBI taxonomy): domain Eukaryota; kingdom Metazoa; phylum Echinodermata; class Echinoidea; order Temnopleuroida; family Temnopleuridae; genus Temnopleurus; species Temnopleurus reevesii. The sequence goes on along the minus strand of BQKZ01006844.1, from coordinate 21,419 downwards.
GAATTACACCCAGACAATAATGTAGAGTCAGTAAATGAAGAAAAATCAGATGAACAAACTGTGAAAATTTGAGCAAAATCGAATAATCCGTTCAAAAGTTATGAATTTTCAAAGTTGTCATTTCCAACTTTGCTGGGCATGCTTGAATTGGCAACGTATAGCCAATATGCATAATCTGTGATGTCATACATGGAGAACTCCTCATTCACTTTGTATAAAGATTTATTGAAAATGGATCAATATCATATTTCAAATGAGGAATCAACCCTGTTCTTTCTGGAATGCTTGCATAATTGATGTGGCTATAATATATATAACCGAAGAAACAACATTTTGTCTACTTTTCTGGAAAAAGAGGAAAATGTTGGTAGCCATTTTGTGCCGGTACGTTTGCCAATTTAAGGAGCCCATGAGGGGTGCAAATCAAAACTTTGAAAATTCATAACTTTTGAATGGATTATCCGATTTTGCTCAAATTTTCACAGTTTGTTCATCTTATTTTTCTTCATTTAATGATNTCTTGCATCTTTTTAACACTCACAGTCGTGATTGTACCATCTTATGCATGCGTACAAATGTGCAGAAAGTTTTTAGAAGCAGAATAATCTTAGAAAGTCAACACTGATTAGGTTTAACTTGTAAAAAAATTGTCAGAAAACCAGTCTTATTGACCTGTTCTAATTCAAACAGATTTTAATGGTGCAAGGAGTTACCTGTTTATGATTCTCATTAGGTACTGATATTCTTTCGTCTTTTTGCCTCTCACAGTCGTGATTGTCCAATCTTCTACATGCGCAAGAAGGTGCAGAAGGACTTAGCAGACCAGGACGCGCTCATCAAGAGGTTCGGAAACCCCTGCTGGTGATCGACGATGTCGACAAGTTGGGAGATCGACGATGTTCGAATAGTGAAGACTCTTACTCGAAGCATCAATTGTTTGAGAGGTTCTCCTGTCAAGATCATTCTCAAATTGGAGACTTCCACTCAATGTGTGAATAGCCAATCATACCAGGGAATAGCAACGATGCTTTGTGGCTGAAGGACAAATTTAGGATCATAAAAGCTTATCCCTAAGGTGGTTTTGTTTGAAAGTTGCAGTTGATCGGAATGCGCCAGTCTTACTCATTGTTTCATACATGTCTTGTCATGCGAATGAAAATGTTTGTTGCAAGTGGCAACTGGGAAAAGGTAGGGAAAGGGGAGTTCACCAACTTTGGCAGCCTGGAGACAGGGGACCACTTTCAAAAGACTGGTTGTGATGGCAGGAGGGGGGAAAGGGGAAGGGAAGGGAAGGCATTGCATTTTCAGATATTTTCAGATGTTATCATGATATCGGTATTGTTTTTTCTTTAGATGCAAGTCATGTGGACTTGAATCTAAGATGTGTAGCGTGGTTAGAAGATTGTGATGAAATTCACTGATTCTTAGGGGGTGTTGCTCAAAAGTTGCAATTGCTCGCAAGTTGCATTGGATTGGAATGTGCCAATCAAAATTATTCACATCGCCTTAGTCACTAATACTAATTTTATGGAAATCTCATTTTTGTACTGAGCGCCTTGAGCATCTAATTAGGATGGAAAGAGCGCTATATATCCATGTATCATTATTATTATTATTATTATTATTATTATTATTATTATTATTATTATTATTATTATTATTATTACTGCATCAACTGTAAGATTATGTAAATGATACATGCATATTCATGTGATCAAAATTTATTTTAAACCAATCCCTATCATGGAACTAGACTAGGGAGAGAGAAGATTAATTCTTATCAGAGCAAGTTTGCTATCATGGATTTTTGAATACCTGAATTAATTTGAAATTTATTTGTCAATTTGCTAGTCAGTTTGATGCTGTTCTACTGAGATTCCTCGTTATAAAGAGCACTGGTATAACGACCTCTTGTTATAACAAGGTAATTTTCATTGTCCCATCTCTTTGTATTTTATTGTATTTTGACCCTGATATAACAAGGTTTCAATGTAAAGAGGTAATTTCTCTGGTCTTAACGACCTTGTTATAACGAGGTTAGACTGTATTATGATATTTTTCATCATGTTAGATATTTGGTATGTTATCACTGTGTGCTGTAGGGACCAAGGCCTGGGACAAAGTAAACAACTTCATTCAAGCATTCATAATAGCTTTGTGATAACAAAGAAAGTCCTAGGTGTGACTCTTGTTCAACATTTGTCCATGGAATAAGATGGATGGAAGTTTCTTTTGTGTCCATCTAGTCATTGTTTGTGCTTGAATGGAAGTTGCTTACTTTTTGTCCCTTCTGCTCACAATTTTTCCGAAAATGTATACTTGCAATCTCACTAGAAGCAGAATGAAAATTCTTAGTAGATTCCCAGATATACCAAATAATTCCAGAATATGCATTAATATCAGAATAAGTCCACATGGGAAATATCCGGCAATATGTGTTAAAAGTGCCTTTGATTTTGCTCTGGGACAGTGTATTCTGGATAATTTGCTTGGAAGCTCTGAAGTATATAGCATTATTTGAAAATCTCTCTTCAGAAATATGCTATAAATATTTTTTCAATTTTATGGACCGTTTAATATCTAAAACAGGTAAATTTTCTGAAATTCCATTACCGACATACTTCACACATTGGGGCCATCAGTGTGGACAATGTAAATGTTTCTTCCTTTCCATAATTATTGGACTGGGTCATATGATGGTTGATTGACATTCTAGCTGCTTTTCCCAAATTTTGCTCTGAGGCTCAGGGCACTAGCACTCGTATTTCCGATTATGGGGAAAAAATCCCTCCTTAGATGATGGATTGTGATCCACTTTAAAGAGCAAAAACAATCTTCCACATACTTTCTTAACTCTGATCTTTAATTGTAAATGGTTATTTATGCCTCGGATTCAATAACTATTCCTTTCCTAAATTGGCAACGCTGAAACTTTTAATTCTCTTTTAAAATGAAAAACATTCCAATTGAATATAATGTCACCAAATTGAATCTTCACCCCCCCCCCCCAAAAAAAAAAATGTTTTCCATTAAATGTTGCAATTTGTGTGAAAACTAAGAATTTTTTTAATGTTAAAGTGTTGCCAATTTAAGGATTTGTGACAATTTTCATTAAATAGATTCTCTGCAACAATACCTCCGTGATTTATAGTCCAGACCCTTTCAGGACGAAAGAACACATTTTGTGTTTTGGTTCAATAACTTTTGATGCAGGTCTTTAAAAAATATACCAGATGCTTTAAAAAAAGAGAACAAATTCTCAATTGAATCTCACCATTTACTATAGAGTTCAACCATTTGCTGTTTGTCACAGATTTTTTAAGGGCAATAATCTCTAAAATTGTCACAAATCCTTAATTTGGCAACTTTTTACCAGCTCAACATGCATTTTGATAATGAATATTTAATTTGGTAACATATTTAATTGGAATGTTTAATATTTTTAGTTTTGCCAATTTAGGAAAGGAATAGTGATTGCATTTGTTGCAAAATAATTCTTGTCCTGAATGGGTTGATAACAATCAAGTTATTTTGTCAATGTATGCTCTGAATTTGAGTGCTACAGGGGTCAAAAGTTAAAGCTCAAGTAAAGTTTTGGTAAAAGCAAAAACAAAAAAAAATTGCCTCCAGATGTTGTCTTCAAATCTAAAGGAAATGAAATATAGTATCATGAATACATGTATATTGCTTGAAAGATTCTATGAAAACTGAATGACCTTGGGTAAAGTTATAAGCTAAAATGTGCGAAATATCTGTGTCGTGTAACCCGACACTTATTCAATATTTTCTTTCTTGATAAAGGACACCTTCTCGTGCACAGAATCGGATGAACATTTCAGAATTCAATTTTCCTGTATACCTTTTTATCATTCTTTTGTAAAATCTCAGAAATAACCTTGCTTATGCCTGATAACAAACAAAATATTTTTATTACCAAGAGAGGGCGCTAAATATGGTTTAACAGTCAAATTCAAATTTTCAAACAGAATCAGTTTGTAAAAAAATCATGCTTTACAAAATGTGTGTAAGATACATATGTCATGATAAACATCCCATAAAATTTACATTCCTTAATCGTTAGCAAAACTGTATTTAGGCTTGAAAGGAAAGTGAAAGCAATGCTCTCCTAAAGCTCCCCTTATTTTTTAAGCAGGACTTGTTTATAATCCCTATTGTTACCCCAATATTCAGTTGTTGATCTAGATTTTTCAGCCACAAAGCCCCTCACTGCTTAGCAGACTTCAATAGGCGGGTTTACTTATATATTCAAATTTATGTGCGTTTAACGTAGTTACGAGGTATTCCATAGACCGGTTGATAACAATAAGACTACAATAATTGGAATCCAGTTTGCATACATTACTTGTTGCTATGTCGGGCAAGCCTCGGGCAAGCTTTCTGGTTGTCAAGAAC
>BQKZ01006842.1:50763-65089 GCA_036244855.1 Temnopleurus reevesii | reverse complement strand
TATCATTTTGTTATTCTTTGTTTTTCGTTTATTCTATCCACATTAATGTCTATCCTCTTTGTTATCCTTTGTTTTTCATTTATTCTATTCGTCTATCCTTTTGTTATTCTTTGTTTTTCATATGTTCTATCTATCCTTATGTTATTATTTTTGTTTATCGCTTATTCTATCTTCATTTTCTGTCTATCCTTTTGTAATTCTTTGTTTTTCGTTTATTTTATCCGCATTTTCTGTCTATCCTTATGTTATCCTTCGTTTGTAAGATATTCTATCCTCATTTTCTGTCTAACCTTATGTTATTCTTTGTTTATCGCTTATTCTATCTTTATTTTCTGTCCATCCTTATGTTATTCTTTGTTTTTCACATATTCTATCATCTTTTTATGTTTATTCCTACGTTATTCTTCGTTTATTGCTTATTCTATCCACATTAATGTCTATCCTTTTTGTTATCCTTTGTTTTTCATTTATTCTATCATCATTTTCTGTCTATCCTATTATTCTTTGGTTATCGTTTATTGTTTCCTCAGTTTCCGTCTATTCTTTTGTTATTCTTCGTTTATTGTATCCAGATTAATGTCTATCCCTTTGTCATCCTTTTGTTTTTCATTTATGCTATCCTCGTACTGTTTCTTTGACAAATTAGTTTGAAAAAGTCTAAATACATGTATCTCAGTTTAAAAAACATGGATTTTAGTGTACAAGCGTACATAAAACAACTGGTCAAATCTATGGAAGCTATATCGTGACGTCACAACCAAATGGGTGCACTCGCTCTAGGAAATGACCCCACGCAATGAACTACGTGGGGGGTAAATCAGAAAATTTCATTTTTCTGATTTAAATGATATTTTTATGAACGGAAATGAATCCCAAAGTGTTATATACACCTCCAGGACCATACTCATATATAATAAGCCTTTATTAACGATCCCAAGTGTATTCCACTTTAACTTAGGAACCCTATGCGTTTTGTCACTTCAAACTTTATCCTCCTGCAGACAACGAAAAGAATTATCATTTCGATATTCTCTCATTTTCTGATTATTTACAGCCCATGTTCGACAGCTTGTACTTGACAATGTATAACATCACATTCTGTGCGTTACCAATCTAACTCGTCGGAATCTTTGATCAACATCTACATATTGTGTTAAGCAGTAACTAAGGAACTCAATTCATTTTCGATACTACAAGCAGTATCGTCTTGCACTCAATAAAAGGAATTTGTATTCAAATGTTGATTTGTTTCTATTCCATCACAGCCCATGTTCGACAGCTTGTACTTGACGATGTATAACATCACATTCTGTGCGTTACCAATCTTACTCTTCGGAATCTTTGAGCAACATCTTCCCGCCGACATGCTCCTAAAGAATCCCCGGTTATACAAAGAGAATCAGCGTAATGCCTACTTCAAAATGTGGAAAAACTGTTACTGGGTTGTATTGGGTAAGTGTGTGGTTTGCGGATGTAATCTAGGTAGTGTTGCTAGAAAGATGTGATCAATTGCAAGTTTCAATTGATCAGCATGCGATAATCAAAATCATTGCTTCATATGCATCCTTTAAAGAGCCGAGACTGTGCGAGTGAAAATTGTGTGCGTTACCAATATCACTGTTTGGTATCTTTGAGCAATATTTTCCAGCCCATATATACTTATAAAGAAGATTTAGGTTATGCATACTTCAAAATTTGGAATAATTGTTACTGGGTTGTATTGGGCATTGTAAGTTGCAGATGTACATGTACAATGTAGTTTAAGGGTTTTTGCTAGAAGGTTGCAATCAATTGCAAGTTGCAGTTATTAATGAAAATAATCACCAAATTGTTTCAAATCCTTGAATTGGCAATACATTTAATATTCTATAATCTCTAGTTTGTACGCAAATTGATAACTTTTAACGTTTTAGCAGCCACGCTTTTGTGTGACAAAGCTTCAATTTGATAACATTCTACATGTACTGCATTGAAATGTTTTATAAAAAGAATTGAACATTTTAGTGTTGCCAAATTAGTAATTTACAGTGATGAAGTTTGCTGCAAAATATTCCTGTCTTGGATCAGTTAATTCTTGAGAATTTATTTTTTCTACTTATCATTACTAACAACAACTAAAAACAACAATTTTTTGAGGGGTATACACTCTGCAAGCGAAACTTTTAAGTGGACCCTTTCATTTCCACTCCCATCATAATTTTTGTTGTGTTAGAACTTATATTGTATCTCATGTTGACTTTTAATGTATGAATTGATTTATGTATCAATTTGGAACTTTGTAATTGAATGTTTTATTATATTTTGATTTGATTGGAAATAAAAATTACCTAAACTGAAACTGAAAAAAAAAATGCATTTGAATCTTACTTGTTTCAGGTATCTACCAGTCAATAGTATTCTTCTTTGGAGCAATGTTGCTTGTCAAAGATGATATTCCTCTCATGCAAAATATGAAGGTAAGTTGCATGGTTCTATGGGGTTGTTGTTCAAAAGTTGCAATTGATCGCAAGTTGAAGTTGATCGGAACGCGCCAATCAAAATCATTGCTTCATGCGTATCTTGTTGAATGTGCATACCGTGCGCGAATGAAAATGCGCGTTACAATTTACAAAGTTGCAGTTGATTTGCAGTAGATTTTGAACAACACCCCCTATGTCTGATAAAAAAAAAAATGCTTGGCCTGCAAAATGGTGTCATGATTTTTTTTTTAATTCTGCCATTTACTCAAACTAAAAATAATCAAAGTAAAAAATAATCTGAGCAATACAATCTGAAAAGTCATTTTCAGTAAAAGTTGTAACAACAACAAGACGTGAATTAAGACATGAGAAGTTATTTTCAGATATTTTGGGGCTTTTTACTCCTTTTTACTCCTTCCCAAAGATGATATTCCTCTCATGCAAAATATGAAGGTAAGTTGTATGGTTTCGGGGCGGTGTTTTACCAAGTTACAAAAGACTTTAAGAATGACTTTACGCACGACTGGTATCAGTTGTTGTGCTAAATAATCGAGAATCCCATGCGTATAACACTCGTTAACGTGCTCCAGTCTTTCTTAAAGTCTTTTATAAAATTTAAGAATGATTTGGTAAAACATCCCCTGGGTCAGATAAAAGAATGCTTTTGGGCCTACAATGGTTGTTATGGCACTATGAATTGATCTTTGTATGTGTCTCGCTATTGATAAGCCAATATTCATGCAGCATAAACAAAAATAAAAAAAATCTTGCTTTGTTTTCAATAGAAGTGATTGAGATATGTGATTCATTGTTCGAAATCTACATTAATCACATTCACTGAAGGCAGTGTAAAGCAGAACGCTATCTGTAGTACAGGTTTTACATTGAAATTATGTTTATTCTAGTCCTTTTGTTTTCACTTGAATCTGAATTAGAAGATTTAGCATCTATTTTTACTCAATTTAGTATCTACATAGAAATAGTAAATTTTGTTAATCACCACTAGATTTTATTTTATATTCTATCTACAGAGTTATGGTCTTTGGTCATTTGGAACTATTGTCACAACTGGTTGCGTTCTTGTCGTCAATTTCAAGGTAAGCCTTGAGCGCCTTGTCACGCCCTGCTGGAATACTCCCTAGGGAGTGGAAATTGTGCATACATTGTATGCTTGGATGCTTGAGTCCAATAAACCCGGATATTGATACATGTAGCTCTACGTATGTTGTTGCAGAGCCTGCTTGGAGAACACTTTGAAGAACTGAAGCGGCTACCCTGGTTAAAGAATTGCATTAACATTATTTTTTTGTTACAAACAATTCAAGTTTTCCATTCATGGAGCCTTGAATCACCAACCAGATTTTACAAAAAAAAAAGGCTTTCTATTCTGAGCAAATATCTTACTTTGTGGGTAGTGTAAGAAATGTGTGACATATTGCTAATCTCCTACAAATCAATTGTTTCTTGAAGCATGAAGTTTCATTATACTTTTCTGCATATTGAGCTGTAACAAACAGAAGGTATGATGATAATAATAATGGTGGCTACTGAATATACAGTAGCGTACAGGTCCACCATATGGTGATCATGGCGCTTTAGAAACAAGAACAACCGGAGAAACAAATAGGAAAAACATGAAGAAGATAGAAAGTAACAAACATTTTTTTTGAGAGAGAAAGAGAGACAATCTCTTGAACAAAAATAATAGTTATAAAATTATCATCCAGGTGAAAACAGATGTGCTTTTAGATGGTACTTGAAAGATTTTATTGATTATATTTGTCTTAATTGGTAATTAATCATATGTTTTTGGTATATGTCTTGCTGCAGACTTACCATTATATTTAATGTAAGTTTAATTGCATATTTTATGTTACAGATCCCTGAAATGTAAACTTAATTCATTACAAGTTTTTCTTTTTTTTTAATTACAGCTTTGTGTAGAAATTTGCAATTGGGATGGCTTCCAAATCGCAGGCATGATTATTCAAATCATCGGCTATCCTGTTCAAGTAGCTCTCTTTTCTGGTATATTATGGTAAGTCTAAACCATTATCTCAATTTCATTTGATAGAATAGAGAGAATATGGTTATATGTGAATTCTGGAACTGACAACAGCAAAGAAAATGTTCACAGATTTGAAAAAGACTTACACAGAGGCATGAGTATTCAAATCAATGGCTATGTTGTACAAGTTGAACTCTTATGGGGTTTATTATGGTAAGTCGAAAACAACAGATTGCTCATTAAAGAAAATTAGATATCAGCTATAGAACTGACAAAAACAGAAATGTAAAATGTTCACAGATTTGAAAAAGAAGTAAACAGTGGCATAATTATTCAAATTATTGGCTACCCAGTACAAATTGCATTCTTTTCACGCATATTATGGTAAGTCAAAATTAAGTCAACAGAAAATTAAATATTCACAAATTTGAACAAAACTTACAGAGTTATGAAGTATCTACTTAGCAATTTTCCAAGAAAATATTTTATCCAAAGATAATGAGCAAATGGAGGTTCTTTTGCTCCCACATGACAAATATTTTCTGAGAGTTAAATTTACATAGGAAAAAAATCCACATTGTATTTTGGCACAATTTGCATTTCATTTTATTTAAATAGTCTAAGTTATGCTCGTTCACTCACTCTTTCGTTCAAATTACAGTGCTCCTAACCATTTTCAATGTAAACAAAAATTGTTTCTGTTTTTTTTTCTCTCCTTTCCTTGACATCGCAGGGCCGATGTATTATCAATGTAAGTATTCATATGTGTCTTGTGTTTTTTTTCTTAATGTTTACTGTAAAGTTTTGAAGTATAACAATATGAAAACAAATCATTAATAAATGATAGAAGTAGCCATAAAGATTAATGAGAGAATTCAGTAATTTGCACTATCCATGTCATGTTTCTGGAAACACATTCGTAATGTTCCTAGATAGAGAAAGATACAGTCTATTTGTCCCAACTATTTTGATGAACACTTTTGCATGATTTTTCATCCCCATCATAACAGAAAGCTGGCCAAACATACATGTATTCTTGTATCTGATCAAGTATAAAGCTGGATTTAAAAGCTTAAATATGCTATTTAAAGCGCACAAGTCCAATTCATGGTGCTCCTGGTTCTTTCAAAACAGAGATGAATCAAGAAAGAGATTGTGAAAACATGAACAAGATAGAAAGTAATTGACATCAATTTGAGAATCTCTTAAACAATTTTTTGCTGCAGCATAGTAAAATACTAGAAAACTTAATAATTAGTCAAGAGCTGTGCTTTCAGATTGAAGGATTCTGCTGATGCAGTCTGTTCAGTTGTTTCTTTCTTTTACCCCTATCTCTTGATGTTTCGCCGTGATATGCTGCTGAAACTTTTTTTTCGTGCTCTTCTTGATTGTGACTTTTTTTCTCTAACTCCTCAATCAACTGTTGAGACCAAATTTGCGACAATCAGATATGCAGATTGGACGTGATGCATGTAGATGAGGGGTAACAGTGATGTCTTTCTTTCTAATTTTGTTTTAATCCAATTCTGTTTATTTCCGGTTATCATCTCATCACAGATCTGCATTTAGTACCACTGGTCTCTATTGGGTGTTCTTTGAAGCTCATAACAGCTGGACGGTCTGGTTCTGGGTCATGGGTGCTGTCGTAGTTAGCTTTCTACCCGATTATATCTTCAAGACAATCTGTTATTACTTCTACCCAAGCACGGCAGTGGTTGTTAGGGTGAGTATTAAAGTGGACGTGAGAGTGTGTATGTGGGACTAGAGCGTCTATTGAAAAGATATTCTACCATTTTTGTGATTTTTTGCTGGTTGCAACAATGTTGTTATGATGTGTTGGAAGAGACATTGGAGCGAAAGGTAACATAAAAATGGGCCATTGTAGTGCAAGCAAACACCGTAAGATTCATGTGGGAATTTGTTGTGAGGATGTTATGTAATACAAGTGTAGAATGATTTTGAAATTCTCATCTAAAGAGAGATTGCAAGAGAGAAAGGGGGAGAGATAGAGAGAAAGAAAGTACGGGAAAAACATTTGCGCTACGATGATCTAATGATAAAAAAATGTAGTTCTTGGCATAGGTTTTACTCTGTGTGTATACTGTAAGTAAAAACAAATGCTAGTAATCATGATAATATTACTTAGATAATATATTTACTGTACCCTGTATGTTTAGGGGATAAATTACTCTCCAATACTTTTATTGCCCTTTGATTATTTCTGATATTTTTTGTAATATTAATTTGCATCTTAAAATGATGATTCTAATTTCAATCATATGTGATTAATTATTATACCACAGTTGGCAAACATGTGTACTTCTAAATGGGTCTAAATTATAATCAAATGACATAAACATGTAATTTGCATGTACATGTAGATGTTAATTTCGAGGATGGTGTTTCATCAAATTATGAACAACTATATGATCAACTGGTATCAGTTTGACTTTGTTAGATAATCATTTTGAATTATGTGAGCTTAATGCTCAATTAAACACTTCAGTCTTTCTGAAAGTTGTTCATAACTGAATGTCCTGGTAATTGAATAATTCTTGCCTTATCCCAACATGAACACTGATTGACAGTGCTTTGCCGAGAAGCTGAGAAAAAAAATCTCAGGCATTCTCGGGTAGGATTCGAACCCACAATCTCCTGATGACTAGACAGGTGTCTTCCCACTAGACCACCGAGAGCCGATGGAAGTGACGGGCTCGATATTTACGCAGTACCTGCTGCTATAACACGAATCGAGCCCGTCACTTCCATCGGCTCTCGGTGGTCTAGTGGTAAGACACCTGTCTAGTCATCAGGAGATCTCGGGTTCGATTCCTACCCGAGAATGCCTGTGAATTTTTTTCTCAGCTTCTCGGCAAAGCACTGTCAATCAGTGTTTATCCATGTTGGGATAAGGCAAGAATTATTCAATTATTTATCCACCCAACACAAAAATCATTCAATTGATGAATGTCCTGGGTTGTGTTTCATAAAGCTGTTAGTCTTGGTGAAACACCACCCATGTGAAACACTGTCCTTGTACTTAATAATTTCCGCTAACTTGCCCATTTATCTTCCACAGTTCTTTCATCTCATTGCTCGAGTCCTTCAGCTCTTTAGGGTATCTAACTTCACTCTTTAGAATGTTTTGCAACTGTTTGACAGCCTAATTACTCCTCCCCCAAAACCCCCAATGAAATAAGAGAGAAAAATCCCAACAAATACCTAACACTGTTATGAACTACACCGCTTAAGTGACAATTGCTCTGCTTTTACTTAAACTATAAAATTAAACCACATAGATGTACATGTAGTCTGCAAAATAAATGTACAGCTATCAGATATTTCATAGGAATCTGAAATGTACCTGATTGTTGATGTTTTGTTTCAGATTTGCTCAGTGAAATTCTAATTTGATGTTCTACAAAATGTTTCCGCAGCTTCATGTTATGGACGTTCTTGTGAATTTTTTAAAAATCGGCACATAGATGATTTCACATTTTACATTTTGTATAACAGTATACCATATTATTCAGAAATTAATTGTGTATCTGCATTTCATTTGGATTTGTATGATGTGCAGACTCTTTCTTTGGTTAGGTCATTTAATTGGCAACATTTTTTCTCAGTTGAATGTTATCAAAACACTTTTTATTTGGGAAAAAGTAGAGCAATTGTTACTGGGCCACAAACTTTAAAAAAAGAAAAAAAAAGAAAGTAATCTTTACCCTTCCCTTGCTTTGAGACTGCATTGTTGCTAGAAACTCACATTTATCATTTGATTTGTTAAGATTGAAAGAGAGAATTTTAGTTTGGAAGACGCATGGCCTGTTGTTGTGCAATAACTGCATGGATTGTTTAAAGTGATATGATGAGCAAAATGTATATATCAACACAAGAATGAGACGATTGGTTTTCAAGGAAATAGGAATCAGGGAGTACATTTTAAGGGGAGTGAGAGCGATTGCTCTCCTAAAGCTCCCCTTAAATACTTTTTGGGGAGTGATATATTGAGCCCCTTGTAACATGAAGACCCAATTTAGCTCCCCTAAAGCTCCCCTTGAGAGCATCTAGGAGAGCTATCTATAAACTCCCCTGCAAATTCTTAAATTCAGTCCCTGGGAATCACTTTTTTTTTACCCCTATAGAGTGTCTAAAATGTTTGAATTTTTAAAATAATGATTGAATATTATTAACTTTGATTACCAGACTGTGAGCCTGTAACATAAAAGAGATACGATTGATTAAAAATTATTTGTATCTTTATGATACACGTTTTCCCATAGACTTACGATTGATATTTATCGTAAGATTGATTGCATCTTTTATGTTACAGACCCCTTGCTTTTGTACATGGGCCAGAGATTTTTTATCGTCTCGTTTTGAATATTTTATCTATAATTTTCAGGCATGAATAATAAAAACCTTATTTCTCACTATGCAGTACACATAGTCTTGTACGTGTATCAGGCATGAGGTACGGTTTAGAAGCCAAATTTACTTTTATGTCTGAATGGATAGTTCAAGTGCACAGTATACTGTATGATGGTACATGCACTGTATGTGTTACAGTACTATTTTATGTACTTATTATACTTATCCTATTTTATTTTTTTAGTGAAATATGTGTGGTAGACATTGAGCTATGTTTATTGTTTAATGAAATATTTCAATTTTAAGAGTAAAATAATTACAGCAGTGTAGAGTGAGNTAATACCAGGAGGAAACGGCATGTTGATCATGTGTTGGTGGATTTTGTAGAATAGTATACACTGGGCAAGAAGGCGGCGAGAGTGGAGGCTGTCCCAACCAAGAGCTGAAACCAAGGCTGAAGATGTTATTATTCATTATGCCACAATTGGCACACATGTGTACTTCTAAATGGGTCTAATAATCAAATGACATAAACAATTAATGTGCATGTACACGTAGATGCTAATCTCTTCCAGGGCCATATTTTACCATGAAAGATTGGTATCAGTTCTTGCTTTTATAATCATTTAGAATCTTGTGAGCTTAGTGCTGAATAAACTATTCCAGTTTCTCTGATATTCGTTCATAACTTTAAGAATGACCTTGATTGTATCAATTGAATGATTTTTGTGTTGGGTGGATAAATAATTGAATAATTCTTGCCTTATCCCAACGTGGGTTTGATTCCTACCCGAGAATGCCTGAGATCTTTTTCTCAGCTTCTCGGTAAAGCACTGTCAATCAGTGTTTATCCATGTTGGGATAAGGCAAGAATTATTCAATTATTTATACACCCAACACAAAAATCATTCAATTGATATTTACGCAGTACCTGCTGCTACTGTATAACACGAATCAAGCCCGCCACTTCCATCGGCTCTCGTTGCATGGTCTAGTGGTAAGACACCTGTCTAGTCATCAGGAGATTTCTCAGCTTCTCAGTAAAGCACTGTCAATCAGTGTTTATCCATGTTGGGATAAGGCAAGAATTATTCAATTAATGACCTTGATTGTGTTTCATAACACTGTTTGTCAATCTACACATGACTCTACATCTACGAACAACTGGTGACCTTTTCCTGTGTTCTATGACAATATCTGTCCCTGAACCACACCTACAAAAGGGTCACCAGTCATTTGTAGAATTGTGTGTAGAATAGTTTTATGGAACAAAACCGAGGGTGGTGTTTCACCAAATCATTCTAATAGTTACACACAACTGCAAGAAAGACTGGAGTATGTTAACAAGTGTAATACGCATAAGATTCTCGATCATTCAGCACAAGAACTGATACCAGTCGTGTGTAAACTCATTCTTAAATGGTTATGTCTCACCAATGGTTATGTCTCACCAAGTTACGAAAGACTTAAAGGACGACTTTAAGAATGACCTATCAGTTCTTTTGCAGAGTATGTGTGATATCATGAATCACCACGCAGAAGAACCAGTCATTCCTATAAAGCCCCGGTCACATCGGACCCCGGAAGCAACACGATTCACTCTGACTCATTGTTTTGAGGCAGTTAACTGTGAATTAACAAAGAGTCGGGGTGAATCGTGTTGCTTCCGGGGTCCTATGTGACCGGTGCTCTAAAGTCTTTTGCAACTTGGTGACACATCATCCTGGTGAAATACTCTCCTTGTACCTAATAATGTCCGCTAACTTGCCCATTTATCTTTCACAGTTCTTTCATCTCATTGCTCGAGTCCTCCAGGTCTTTAGGGTATCTAACTTTACTCTTTAGAATGTTTTGCAACTGTTTGACACCCCCCCCCCCCTCCTCAAAAAAAAAAAGAAAATCCCTACAAATCCCTAACACAGTTTTCAATCACACCCGCTTAAGTGGCAATTGCTCTGCTTTTTTTTCAAACAACCATAAAATTAAAATTCAGCCATATAGTTTTTGAAAATAAATGAACAACTATCAGATACGAAATGATAATATAAGCAGATGCTTTTGATAATATGAAATTCTGGTTCGATGTTCTGAAGAAAAAAAATTACGTCTCCAATTTCACATTTTACATTTTGTATATATCTTATGATTGAGAAATTAATTGCATATCAGCATTTGGTGCAAGAATCATGTGCGGACTCTTTCTTTGGTTGGGTTATTTAATTGGCAACATTTTTTCTCAGGTGAATGTTATCAAAACACTTTTTATTTGGTAAAAAGTAGAGCAATTGTTACTGGGCCACAAACTTTAAAAAAAGAAAAAAAAAGAAAGATAATCCTTACCCTTCCCTTGCCTGGAGACTGCTTGTTGCTAAAAACTCACATTTATCATTTGATTTGTCAAGATTGAAAGAGAGAATTTTAGTTTGGAAGACGCATGGCCTGTTGTTGTGCAATAACTGCATGGATTGCTAAAAGTGATTTGATGAGCAAAGTGTATATATCAACACAAGAATGTTAGATGATTGGTTTTCAAGGAAATGGAAATCACTTTTTTTTTTCACCCCTATAGAGTATCTAAAATGTTTGAATTTTTAAAATAATGATTGAATATTATCGACTTTGATTACCAGACCTGGGAGGTGTTTCACCAAGATAAGAAAGACTTTACGCACGACTTTACGTTCGACTGGTATCCCTTCTTGCGCGTAATCATTTGTAATATTATGCACATTCAGCACAAGAATGGGTACCAGTCGAACGTAAAGTCGTGCGGAAAGTCTTTCTTATCTTGGTGAAACACCTCCCTTGTGTAGCTTTTGTACATGGGCCAGAGATTTATTATCATCTCGTTTTTAATATTTTATCTATAATTTTCAGGCATGAATAATAAAAACCATATTTCTCACTATGCAGTACACATAGTCTCGTACGTGTATCAGGCATGAGGTACGGTTTAGAAGTAAAATTTACTTTTATGTCTGAATGGATAGTTCAAGTGCACAGTATACTGTATGATGGTACATGCACTGTATGTGTTACAGTACTATTTTATGTACTTATTATACTTATCCTATTTTATTTTTTTAGTGAAATATGTGTGGTAGACATTGAGCTATGTTTATTGTTTAATGAAATATTTCAATTTTAAGAGTAAAATAATTACAGCAGTGTAGAGTGAGAAAATGTAATGTAGGACAGAGCATTTAAATTGATATTACACTAGGCTAAAAGATACTGACCTCTGGGGATGTAGTAATAATAATGAAAGATTTTTATATAGCTTATACATGTAAAACAATCATGCAAAATTCCCTATGTGCTTAGCAGAACATACATGTAGAAAAAGAGAAAGAAGTCAGAGGAACTGGAATTTTCACTAAATTAGTTGGTTTTAAAGAAACATGTTTTTAGATTATTTCTGAATTTTTCATATGGTGCACTATCTGTGAGGTAGTTTTAAATGGATTTAAAACATTAATACATAAGACTTTGTATTTAGTAATTATTCAGAATATGAATTTAAAATCTGTATAGACACACATTTTCTCTATATATGGTTGATTTCTCTTGTTAATTGTGAGAATATATGATTTTAATCTTGTCAGAGAGAGACACAAGAACATAAACATGATGAAGGTAAAAACATGATGATTTTTAGAATCATGATAACTTTAATTGGTGGTGATCATTGCTTTCCCATATTGCATGCCAGTATAATTTATCGGTGCGCTTGGTGCCAAAAGGGAGTAAACAAAGACATATAAGAACCATATGTATACTTATACTGTATAATTAAACAATAACAAACGTCTCATTTTTATTTTTAGTTCTATTTTCTTTACTTCAAAATCAATTTCATTATAGTGTAATAAAACAATTATATAATGAACACACATTTATTTCTAATTCTCTATGTCAAATCTAAATTTCATTTAAATGTAATCCAGTACTTACGTTTTCATTATACTATTTTTTCCTTCTTTATAGTGTAACCTAAACTTTTAAACTTTAAATATCAATTTAAATGATATACTTGACTTTTCTATGAGTTTAATCCAGAATTTTTACATGAAAATCAATTGTATAAAGTTAGATACATAGAATTTATTCATAAATGCATGAATATTCTTTTGATTCAGGTACATGTGCATTTTGTGAGAACGACAACAAAAAAACAACTGAATGAAGGGTTTGTGTGAATATATACATCGTATGCATGATGTGGGAATGATTGATTTTATTTTTATTTTCCCCAATTGGTGCATGTTGGTTAATATTGATGTGATTGAATGAAAGGGAATAAGATTCATCAAACAGATGAATAAATGAAAATTTCATTTATCAGGTTTATGCAAGGTGTTTTGAAAATGATTCAATGTTATCCCCCTTATACCCCCATTGCCTGCCAACCAATGTAAATGACATTGTTTCAGAAAAAAGTATTTTATTTTTCAATGAAAATAGCACGTTTGTAGGACAAATTGGGATCTTTCAAGACTTTGAGATTAGTGTTTTTCAAGGAAGTTCAGAACATGATTTTTTTGCTGATTTTGTTATAGAATTTTTAATTGGAAAAATAATAGGATCTTTATGAATATGAGGGTGCCAGCTATGCATGGTATGACAACCACTTGGTGTAAGCATTTTAATTATCAGTCTAAATTTTAAGATGCTGTGTAAAATTTATTGCTTCCTCCTTACCTATTTTGCCTCCCAGACTCAAAACAAACCCTCAATTTGTTCCAGGCTTGCTCTAACTAAACAACAGTATGATGCCGCATGACATAAGTGCCTGCCTGCATTTAACCCATGTACATATATACATGTAGGCATATATTAAAACAGATCTGCATCAAGCTTTGTGAAGATGTTTATTTTAGTTACAAATATCAAATATTTTAGTAATACTCCAAAGCATTTTGGCTTTAGAACAATAATTTACAAAATTTGTTTGTGTATGACTGGATATTGGTTGTACTGTATAGATGCATTACCAATGATGTGTAATGAATATGATTTGTTAGTCTAGACTGTGTACAAAGTTAGTGTTTGACCTTTTTAGTTTTGAACATTTACACTGTTGTACAGGTCTGTAACAGCACTAAAGTGTTATATGTAAGAAGTATAACAATGCTTAAAATTTATAGTAGTTTGGGGATTTAATACAATAATTTCTTTTTTAACTTATAAAGTCTAAATATTGATAACGCTTTGCATCAATGAAATTATTATAGTTATAACACTGACTTTTTTCACGTTTAATAGAAAAACATCATGCATCTTAAAGTTAATGTTTTCTGTTGCTTTTCCCTCATTTATTTCCCATGCATCCACAACACGGCTTATTGACACTGGTTTCCATGACGATCGACATCAATGCATGCACATTGTGGCATTTTATCCCCATCCCAAATCCCATCTGTTTTCTTCTCTTAATTTCTCTTCATCTGTTCTACATGTACACATGCAATCGTATGCACATGTCACT
>BQKZ01006841.1:11735-25597 GCA_036244855.1 Temnopleurus reevesii | reverse complement strand
GCACCAGCACGGTGTTTCACCAAGTTACGAAAGACTTAAAGAACGACTTTACGCATGACTGGTATCAGTTCTTGTGCTGAATGATCGAGGATATTACGCGTATTGCACTCGTTAACGCACTCCAGTCTTTCTTAAAGTCGTTCGTAACTTTAAGAACGATTTGGTGAAACACCGCCCAGGTGGTCTTTAAGTACCACTTTGTCCATTTTTCTTATGGTATACCTCCCTTAAATATTATTTCATTCAAGAAAACTCAGTATAACGAGATGCTTGGGCCCATCAAAAATACCTTGTTATAGCAGTAACCTCTAGTAGAGTTAAAAAATAATAAGTTATTGAGAGCTGGGACCAGATTTTTTACCTCTTTATATCAGATCTCTTTATATCGACATCTTCAGATTTTGGTTTACCAGTACAGTTCGACCTCGTTGCAAAGAGCACTGATGTAACAAGATCTTGTTATAACAAGGTAGTTTTCCTGGTCCCATCTCTTTGTATCTTATTGTATTTGGGCCCTGATATAACAATGTTTCGATATAAAGAGATAATTTCTCTACTCCCATGGACCTTTTTATAACAAGGTGTGACTGTACTCTTTTATTGAGTATGAAACACCAAGATTCAGGTTAGTAGGTATTTAATAAGCCTCTTTATAACAGGTTCCTAGAAGAGGACTGTTTATAATATTTTTGTATTGGTAAGATTGTGTGAAAAGCTTTCACATGGGTAAAACAAATTTTATCTAAAGACTATCAGCTTTACAAAGAATTTGTACAATTAATTTAACCCTGTGTGGAGGGTTTGTTGAAAATAAATGCATTTTTACGACTTTACTTTTTTATTTAAATGAAAAGTGAATTTGTCTGTTCCTATATTCTCTTGTCATAAAAAGAAGCAATATATATCAGGGTAAAAATTATGACAACTAGAAATAAGTATGAGCATCAGAATTTTCTGCATTCTTGTGAAGTAGACCACCCCTACATTCACTTGTGTTCATTTAGTCAGCGGCCGGATACCTCGTTGACCTCCATAGACTTTGTACACAAAAAGAGGTGGCTTATTTCACGATTATGCAGAATTTTTACCTGGGGTTTTGTAAGATCAGGGGCCTGTAACATAAAAGAGATGAAGTTAAATTACAAATTAATTGTATCTCTATGTTACATGTTTTGCCATAGACTTACAATTAATATTTATTGTAAGTTTAATTGCATCTTTTATGTTAGAAGCCCAAGAGCTTTCGATTGTGAGATTTTACATAAAATGTCCCAAGTTTCCTCTGTAATTTTTTACTCTTAGAACTCTTTATTCTAAATCAATTCTTAGTGATATTTGTTGATCATAAAATATTAATTCATAATTTAGGGATTAGGCTAAGGAATATTTTTGGTGATTAGGTAACTGAAAAAGGAGTATAGAAATAGCCCGTTACCTTTGGTAGTATTTGTGATTTTGTTTTTGTTTATTTTTTTCAATTCTGAAAATTATGATTGTCTAATTTTGGGCAATATCTGGAATGTCTTTGGAGTATGTTACTGTATTGAATGGTATTTTGTATAATTATCTTACTGATTGTTAATGTGAACTTCAATAAATTGAAGTATTACAGATTAGAATTTGTCCATCACTGTGGGAAGTTCAATATGGGTGTATTGTTTCTCACATCAGTAAATTTCTAATTGATATATGTGTCAGAGCTTTCTGTGTAAGTGTCATGCAAACAATATCAGATAAATTGAAATTGAAGGATAAATTGTTTATAAACCAAGGATTGTTCTTTTGTTAGAATCATATCTTGAAGTAAAATCAATAAAATAATTGTTCTTTTCATCAATTCTTTTACTTCCTTCTTTTACAATTTCTTTGACGTGACTTGCATGACACTTTCACAGATTTGCTGGTGTATTTGTTTTCTTACCATGTTATTTGATTATATGAGTTGTGATTATTTCTTTCTGTCAAAACTGAATGTGCAAACAAATGAATAAAGTTTTAAACTCCAGTATTTTTAAACTGTCGTGTTTATTTCCTCTTTTGACCAAGTTATTGAAGATATCTGTCAAGAGAGTTGTATTATCAATGTAATTTTATTGAGCAGTTCTACGCACTACTGGTGACCCTTTTTTAATGGTAACTCAATGACAGACATAGTGAGCAGAAGCAGATATGCAAACCAAATACCGTACTTTTCAATTTTTCTATCCTCTTTTACGTCATAAGGTGGTACTTAGACCTATTAATGTTTATGAATGCAGAACACCATCAAACTAAAAGGCATCGCACCTGTCTCTATGGAGAACATGATATTATTGTCTACTGGTATTGACTATTCATGACCCATCCCAGAGAAATGCTTTGCATGTAGGTTCTTGGTGACGCACCTGTCAAATTATGCGAAAAATGTACCTCGTTTTATACTAAAAGTAACATGAATAATAAAAGCTTACAGGTTGACAGGTGGATGCACGGTGGTATTTCATTGTGGTGAATTATTACCCATATCCATTTAGTGATGTACATGTACCCCTCATCCAAACGTAAAATACAGAGAATACAGTTTTAGGTTGGCATCCCTGCAAAGGAAAAAGACAAAGTACAACTTCCATTCAAACACATTCACAATACCTAAAGGAATACAAAAGACATTTCCTTCTCCTGTTCACTGAATGAACAGGGAAGTTACTTTTGTGAAGGCCTGGATGACAGTTGTTTATCCCTTCTGCTCATAGTAGCACAATAAACTGGTCATCAGCTGTGGGACAATTGTGTGCAGCTTAATGTCAAAGAGACAATTAGTCAGCACTGACAAATTCCTTGATTGTGATTAGATGAAACGCACTATCGCTGACAGTTGCGATGGGAACTGTCGGAAAATGACTCCTTGTCGCTGCTACAAATCTTGATGAAACACCCCCAGGTCTTACATCATGGGAGTGATGTATGTTGATGTTGCAATGGATCACAAATCAACTATTTTCATTTGCACATGATATGTCCTTCTAACAAGATGTGCATGAAACGATAATTTTTATTGGCGCATTCCGATCAACTGCGATTTGCGATCAATTGCAACCTTTGAACAACACTCCTGTGTTAGTTAAAAGGTGGTATGGTAAAAAATTGAAAATTAACATTATAGAATATGAATGTAAGGTTGACCTTTATTACTTTTAACACATTACAAGACCTGTGCTGCTGCATAAAGTGTAATGATATACTGTATAAGACAACATTTTTTCCGATTTTGGACCAGTTTCACACAATGGCAAGTGTGTTGATATTTTTATATTTTTGACAATGTTTGAACACATATGATGGCAGCTGAGCATCACACAGAGTGGAAATCCCACAAAGAAAAGAATGTGAAATTCACAAAAATTTCAGCTTATACAGTACACAAATTGGCTAATTAGGACATTTCTATTCATAAATATTAATTTTCTTTCCAAAAAAGCATCAATGCCTTCTAAAAATGTTAATTCTTTTCACCGATTCTGAAAAATATTGAAATATACAGTTTAAAAAATCAGGAAAATGTTGGTGAATAATATATTGGAATTTCTGAGAATATCTTAAAAATTAAGAGTTAATAATCAAAAAGTTTATTACATAGAGGGAAGTGGAATGAAGAATAGTCACAAACATATGCTAAATGTTTCAAGGTGCAGAAGTATGTTGATGATAAAATTCATATCATAATATAAATAAGCAAAATAATGTTTTAAAAAGCCTCATGAAACAGTATAAATAGCAAGGAAAATGGACGGACAAAAGATTGGAAGGAAAATCTAAAGGTGTTATGCTGTTAAAAAATTCATAAATAAATGAAATGAAGATCATAAATAGTGATGTGACAGAAAAAAATGTTACCGTAGTTAAATAAGCTGAAAGTAGATTCAGATTGTCTCCAAGATTGTACACAATGGACAAGTTCAAGACATATTTCATGTATGAAACTCAAATCTAACTTAAATAAATTGAAGACTAAATAAAGATGGAATGTCATGTTCTTGATGATCATATAATTTCGTTGGGGTGACAAATCCTTGTATCTCAAAAATTAGAAGTGTTCAGGAGAGCCCTAAAGTATGGCTGCCTTAACACTATAGTGAATGGGGCAAAGTACTATATACTGTGCCACGGACACTCAGTCTTTTCCAGTTGAAGCCTGAAATTTACACAGGACAAAGTGCATCACGTATGGTACAAGATGATGTGAAAAACAATTTTCACAAAAATTGAGATACAAGGTTTTATCAGCCCATTAACTATTGGCTTTCTTTGCATTCCACATGAAGAATCATATCTTCAACAGCATTACCAGATGTTTGGTAATATTTCCTTGCGCGCGATATCTTGCTAGAATACCTGTAAATTTCACTCCTCCAATTAAGTGAAAATACACTCAGACCATCGTCAATGTCCTGAATTCCATTGTAAGGCCTACATTGTAAGGGGTGTTGTTCAAAAGTTGCAATTGATTACAAGTTGCAGTAGATCGTAACACGCAAATCAAAATCATTATTTCATGTGTGTCTTATCAGAAGCGCATGTCATGCACGAATGAAAATGCATGCTTCCATTTGCAACTGATTTGCAGTCAATTTGCGATCAATTGCAACTTTTGACCAACATCCCCTAAGCATCTAATGGCATGATCCAGCAAAAATTGGCATTGATGAACTTCATGTGTACTCCAATCTTTATGACTCGAAAAGTTGAAATCACTTCTCACTAATTGGAATCTCAAGGCAGTGAATTCCCACTTGAGTTGGGTGAGAAAGCGCTCTGTCCATCCACAACCTTATCAATATTATTAGTCACCATGGCAACGATTCTACCCAGTTTATGCGAGAGCTGCCCAAGCATATCCACAAGGTCCAACATCGGTAGCTTCCTGAGCTCACTGCTCTCATTGTCCAATGACGGAGCTTGTTCCATTAGGGAGTGCTGATGGAGGTCTCTTACGGGGAAGCCCATTGGATCATTCGAATGGCTGGAGCCAACAGCTGTTCCTCGCAGGACGGGGCTGCTCATGATGGAGCGGACTATGTCGGATGACGGTGATGATGCGCCACGCCCATCTGAGCTCATCCCTGAATTGCTTTCTCGACGAGAGAGGAGAGGCATGGTCTGGACACGTCTTACCAGCTCCACTTGGTAACACCTGAATAGGGAAAAAGAGAAACATAATTTGAATACATATATATCCTTCAAATTAGATGCACAGCATTCAGTGTCAAATTTTATTGGTAAAGAGGAAAGGGATCTATTGTGAAATTCATCCTGAAAAAGACAAAGTCACAGAGAGCTAAAATTTAAAAATGCAAAGCTCAAATTCAAAGAATATGATTTGTAGAGTACTAGTAAATTGTCTGACCCCTTAATAATTTAAGGGATCTTTTGCAACCTCTCTATTGAATATAAGTTCCAATCCTTTTTCTTTCTCTACTCCTGCTCTTTTGAAATAATAAACAGCAAAAAGATTATACCTAAGCACTGAATAAAAAATGTTAACCAAGAAATATTTGTGCATAATCAGATAAACCAAACATGTATTTTTTCACTATTGGGACATGCATTTCGGTTAAATTTTGTGGGTAGCTTGACTCCAGCAAGTGCATGTCAGAATTTCAACACACCTTGTGTTCTCACATAGCTGTTTCAAATGAAAAATTCAATAATTTGACATAAAATAAAGCAAAACCGGCAGAGAAAATTAAACTTGATCGATGGCATTATCTGGTGTTTTTTTTTACAATTTCATGTGGTGTTTGACTTGTGACATAGTTGAGCAGAGCTCCAACCCACCTCATGCTATCATATAGTTGTCTCATGCGATGACAAAGCTTACTGGAATCCGTTACCATCGACATCATCTGTTGGTAAATCTTTTTATCTTCTAGAAGGCACCCCTCAACCACACTGCGAAGTTCCTTCTCTTGAAGAACCTGCGCTTCCATTTGTTCTTTCTTCATGCTATCCTAAAATAGAAAGAGAAAAACGAGCAGGAAGAAGGGAAGAATATCAATTAGTCTATGTTTGAGTGATTTATGCTTTTCATTAAGCAACTGAGAAGAAAATCTGCTGATAAATCTTTTCATCTTCCAGAAGGCACCTGTCAACTATGTTCCAAAGTTCCTTTTCTTGAAGGACATGCGCTTCTATCTGTTCTTTCTTCATGCTATCCTGTGAGACAATTAAACCAGAGAAGCCAACCATTACAAAATATCAGATTAGTAATCAGAATCTAAATAGCTAACAGACTGCAGAAACATCTATTTTGTCCTCCCTTAGGCATTCCTTTACTACCGAGGGACTGAATAAAAATTTGTAGCATCTTTAAACAACAACATGTAATGGCGCTAATAATCTGAGTCTAACGAAGACAAAGGAAAATATGTGCTAGATTTTGGTTATGATCTAAATCATAACTGTTAAGTTATCATAATTTCAGCTACACCATGTGGTGTACGGTTATCTTTCAAGAAATGGTCCTGAAAGGATTGGACAACAGCTCGGGAAAAAAATATTAAAAAACGTGATTGTTCTGAGTAAATTAACTAACTCGTCATCTGGTGAAGAAATAACAAGCGGCGAGAGAACCTCAAGGCATGAGCACAAGATAGGTCAATTATTGACCAAATAGTCATCATGCAATTTACCACCTGTAAGTCGACTATTCAACAAAGCCAGCATCAACTTATCAAATACTGCTTCTTCCCTGGCATCATTATCAGAACTACCATTTCCGAAACAGGTGGATCTGTGCAATTTGTATGAGAATCTATGAATTTACATATTTATACACTATTCAATGTCCTTCAGTGGAAACTCAGTATAAAGAGATCTGGGCCCCGTAACATAAAGGTTTGCGATTAATCGCTATTTGATTTTGCGATCAATTGCAAACTTTAGTACATGATTTGCTATAGACTTGCGATTGATATCAATCGCTATCAAATTAACGATAAATCGCAAACCTTTATGTTACGGGGCCCAGATGTACATAACAAAATATATGCTATAGAGAGGAAAAACCTGGTCCCAGCTCTTTATAACTTATTGTTTTTAACTCTGCTTTAAGGAGGTTACTGCTTTAACAAGGTTTTTTTTATGGTCCCAGGTACCTCATTATACTGATTTTTCACTGTATTTAAGATTTTGTAAGGTTACCTCTGAGAGTTGAATAGCCATTTCCTGCATAGCCGTCTCGACCCTGTCTGCATAGACCTGTTCTAGTTTGTTGCTGAAGGGAACTGCTTGGCTGTGCCATCGAGCTATGGCATTGGTCAGCTTACGTCTTGGGCCCATTAACCTAATAATAGACAAATAAGAGGATAAGAAACACCCTCATATCCATAATCTTTTAACCAAAGATGAACCTACAGCAGCAAGTAACCTTAGATCAATCTAAGATTAAGCTCAGATCAATCTCGGATAGATCGTCTGTTCCAAATATAAACCAATAGCAACAGGCAACCAAAGGTTATTTTGCATTCAACACATGAACGGCTAAAAATAGAAGTCTGGCCTACTTGATCAAATATTCCTTAAGGACACTCTCCATCATTTAGAGTAAGACCCTTGGGTCAATCTCAGATCAACCTCATTTCAACCTCAGATTGATTTCAGTTCAACCTAAGATCAATATCAGATTAATCTTCTGTTTTCAGTAAACCAACAGCAACAAGCAATCAAGAGGATATTTTGAAATAAAATTTAAGAGGGAAAATTTTTTGACTCACTTAATACTTTTATTTCCATCTGTATGATCAACCTTATATCAACTTCAGATTATTCTCAGACCATTTTCAGATCAATCTTCAGTTAACCAATGACAAATCAACAGCAGCAAGCAACCATGAGTGCCTTTTATCTTTCTTAATCAGCGCATTGAAACAATGGGTGACTTCAAGTACGGTGTTCGGTGTTGGTGTTGGTGTTGGTGTTGAGAGAGCAAAACAGCCCATAAACCGAGCTCCAACACTGTTGGTCAGTTTACAGAAGAGATATGTTGGTGTTGCTGCAACACCTACACCAACACCTTACTTTAAGTCACCCAGTGTGTGATATGCACTTTATAAATACAGCATATTATTATCATTATTCGTACTCAACAGACAAAGAGTTTATAAAATATTTTGACTTACTTGATTCCGACCTCCTTGAGGTCACTATCCGTCAAAGTCAAGAAAACCCTCAGATCAATCTCTTGTTCATCAAAGATGTGCATGTATTTGGTCAGGCTCAGACTCTCCAGTAACTCCCTAAGGTCATTGAAGGGGTAAGTGACCTTTTCCTGCTCGACCTCTGACCTGTGACTTTCCACCCTGTGACCTGTGGATAGATTGTGAAATTCAATGTTTGAGAAAAAATTGATCTCATATCAATCTCTTACTCATAATGTGTGCATATTCAGTAAGACTCAGACTCTCCAGTAACTCTCTCAGATCATTGAAGGGGTAAGTGACCTTTTCCTGCTCGACCTCTGACCTGTGACTTTCCACCCTGTGACCTGTAGGGAGATTAGTCATGGATTTTTTTTTACAAGCAAGATCAATTTCTTTCTCGTGAAAAAATGTGATTATATTTAGGCTCTCCATCAGCTCTCTGAGGTTATTAACCCTAATATAGCCGGGCTATTTGGGGTCTTCTTTAGCAGAGGGGGGGTTGATTCAACCCCCCCCTTGAGAATTCAGCCGCGAAAATTAGCACATACGTCACTTATGGTAAACTCTACCTAATTGTAAAAAAAAAAATCGAAAATTTTCATTCTTGCAATTAATTATGCTAATTTATGCATGATATCATTGTTTGGCTCTAAAGTAGAAAATAAAGCTCCTAGAATCATAATTTTTGGTGTAAATATTCTCTGTAGCATTCTTATCAATGTTCTTGAAAAAGAAATCCGATACCATCATCAATTTCTTATGTATTTCTTTGTTTTGTGAATTTCTTATGTATTTCTTTGTTTTTCGACCTTTTGTTTTTGTTATTTTTTTTACCCAAAATTAGTGCAGGACATTTTATAAGCATAATTATGATAAAACTAAATTGATTTGAGCCATGAAAGGGAAAATAATCATACCTTTCTGAAAATTGTGAGAAACCTCTATTTGCATTGACTTTGTACACAAAATCACATATTTATAAAGCAATTTTGGGTCTGACGTGTATGTATAAAAAGTCGTGTAGCGTCGTAACGGTACGCCTGATTTTCGCGAAAATGGTATCAAAAGTTGCGCGAGGCTTCAAAGTAAAAAGTCATGGAGCGGCGCAGTAAAAAAAATTCGCGCGGCTGTTTTAGGGTTAAAATAGTGAATGATTATCTCCTGCTCCACTTCTGGCCTATGAATCTCAACCCCATAACCTGGAGAGAGACTAAATTAAACAATTTTTTTGGTTTCAACAGAGATCTATCTGATTTCAAATCTATATGATATAGGGTTCTTACACTCAGTACTAGGATATATTACCATGTGGAAAAGTGGAACTCTAGAACAGCTGAGTAAAGAAGTCTAAATAACTACATCATGTTGAGGACTACACTTATATTATACATCCTTTTTAAGGTACCATACATTTTGTATTGTTTTGTAGTCCTTTCTTCTTTAAACCAATAAAGTGATGATAGAGCAATTCATATTTTAATGAATAAAAATAAAAACAATAAACGTTTTTTTAAATAGAGCTTATCACTTGCTCGGGGAAACTCCCTAAGCAATTAGAAAGAAGAATGAATAGAGATATAGAAATACTACAATTTTGGCCCTATACATTAAAAAGAATAAATATAAATGAAAAATAGATGAATGAAAGTTGAGTAATCATTCTAAAATGAATGAACAATAAAACCCACTAAAATACTTCAATGAGGAATAATCAAAGATTCTTTTAGAAGATCATCTGTAGAACTTACCAGCCTGTGCAGGATCCGGTCCACCACCCTGCAACGGGTGCACAGTTGAAGTGTACCCAATGGCCGCTACCGGTGGTTGGGGTGGGACATGATCCCCAGGATAGATCTGCAAATTGGCACCAAGATTCCAACCGACATGGAGCTGCTGCTGAGGCTGGTTCTGCTGGAGTTGGTTGACGTAGTCTTCGGTTCTTGATTGGGGTGAGACCTGGGAGAGGCCGATCTTGCTGATGCCTGCGACCAGATCGTTTGGATCGATGCCCTGATGGTGGTGATGGTGTTGTCTATTTGAAGTAAGGAACATAAAAAAAATTATAGACATATTTAGAAATAAAGTTTGAAGAAGTAAGAAAGTAATCATTAAAAACATTAGCCCGTATAACGATAGCGAGGTTTAACTTAACCCGGGACTAAACCATTGTTACTTAGACCCGGACTATTCAAAAGTTAGACCAATGGTCTAAATGACAATGACTTAGACCTGGGTTTAGTTAAACCTCACTATCGGAATACGGGCCAATGATATTAAGACTCTATTATTCTAAAAATTATCAAATGAAGCCACCTGACCTATGTTATTACATTCAGATTGATGAAAAAAAGGAAAAAAGAAGGAAATCATACAAGCACTATGAGGATACCTATGAAAATTGAACAAAGCGCTCACTGTCGCTTTATTACTGGACAGTGTGCCTATGTGCCTATGATTTACATAGTATTCTATTCTTGATTGTGATTGATGCCCTAGTGGTGATGATGGTTATTTGGAGCAAACTGAAAATGATAGAAATTACAGATATTGTACATGTATATTGTCACAAAAAAACAAAATCTAAAGATGATTTCTAGCACAGTGTTGAATCTGGGTGTTGGTGTTGCAAGAACACCAATACCGTACTTGAAATTTGTCAGGGTTGGGGTGTACCTCTCAAGATTTAGGGGGTGTTGTTCAAAAGTTGCAATAGATCGCAAGTTGCAGTTGATCGGAATGCGCTAATGAAAATCATTGTTTCATGCACGTCTTGTTAAATGCACTTACTGTGCGCGAATGAAAATGCACGTTGCACTTTGCAAATTTGCAGTTTATTTTGAGCAACACCCCTTAGATGTTTTTCAAGTGTTGTTTGGTGGTGTTGAATGATGTCTGCTGAACACAGAACATGGTCAGTATTGATGTGTTCTGTGCAATATCCCAATTCTCCATCAACAGTCAGAAAGGATTATAGAAATTGCAATTTCAAGTTTGAGCTTTTGCAATGCTACAGGAAAGGACATATGACGACACTAAGTGTGAGTAACAGATAATGATATCTACAGCTTTCTATAAATCTTTCTATTAACTGACCAACAGTGGTGGAACCCTCTTCATACCAACACTAACATCGAAGATCGCATTTGATATCACAAAGTGAGATTTCATCATGATGAAGCTAGAATACTTTCTTATAAATAACAATACAGCAGTTGAAATATTATTCTGAACTAGAGATTGCTCTATTTATTTTTGCTTAACTTACATCCTTGAAGAGAGAAAAAGAAAAGCAACTTTTAAAAGTGCCAGCTTTGCCTTCAATCTATGCTCATTCATTTGGCAGGTTTGCTAATAAATTCAAATCTATGCACATTTTTTGTTACAAGTAATTACGTGGCATTCCTTCAATTGATTAGTAACAATTTAGCTTCAATAATTGGAATCCAGTTTGCATAGAAAATGCATACAATATGCATCTATTAGTAAAGCTGACTATTCATAAAGGATTTACCTCCAAATAAACCCCAGCTAAATTAGGATTACTTACATCCTACTTCGATGCCATCTAACTATCAACCCTAATCAATAAATATCAACATATTTTTAATATTTAATTCCAGATTGAAAGTGTAAATACTTATTGATAAGGGTCGAAAGTTAGATAGTGTCAAACTACTTACATCCCTACTTGCGGCCCATCGCCACGATCAAGGCTGCTTTCATCATTGCTCGAGAGGCTAGCATCGCGGCTTAGAGCCCCTACGAGACCGCCACCGGCTGAACTGCTACTGCAGCTGGAGTTACTACTGCGGATCGTGAGGGCGCCAGACACGCAGAAAGCCGAGTCCTCGACGTCTCCAGCATCTCCTGTCTGGTCAGCTATAAATTAGAGACGAAGTTCAAGGTACTGATCAGTGATATGGTCATTGTGGAGAACTTTCAGCAGAATTAGTTGGAGGATTCAGAAACCGCATTTATGAATTAATAAAATATATATGACGTTCGATGATAGTCCTTTCAGGGAGTATTCTGATTTAAGTTTTTTAGTTTTCAGAAACCAATGCCAATTACAAATGCCCCCCTGCGTACCTCTTGGGCCAGTGATCAGGGAGTTGGGTCAATAGGTCAATATGCATCAGCCCATGAGAATACCTAGTTGTAGGGGGTCTAGTGAATCACTTTTTTTCATAAATTGTATTTGATATGGTCAACTGTGACATTAGGCAATCCAAATTTACAGATGTAAATATAGATTAAAATGGACTGCAATAACATCTTCTTTGAGGCCAGACCCATTTAAACAATAATTTTGCATGATTATGACAATAATAATAATGGAAGGCTTTTATATAGCACTTATCAATTCATGTGAATTCTCTAAGCGCCATAAAATTGCAGCATCATTACCCTGGCTTTAGCCCTGCAGACACCAGCGCCCTTGGCCTTTCACGTAATAAATATTCGTACCAGGTACCCATTCACTTCACCTGGGTTAAGTGCAGCGCAATGTGGATGAATTACTTGCTGAAGGAAATTAATGCCATGAGTGGACTCGAACCTATGACCCTCTGGTTGAAAGGCGAGAGTCATGACCACTACACCAAGGCGCCTCCATTACTTGTGAGATTTTGCTTTCCTCAGCTACAAATGCATCCTAAGACCAATATTTACCTGGTCCACGTAGATCAGGAGGTTTAGTCTTCTTCTCTCCAAGCATCTTAGCAAATGCTTCCGGTCCGTCCAAGATGCTGGGACCTTTGACCTTTGAACCCCGACCTTTCCCATGGTGATGATGGTGTTGGTGGGGATGGGAGGATCTGGCAGGTCGCGTCTGGAAGTTTTCGTCAGATGAGCTCAAATCGATGTCATCCCCAAGGCCTGCAAAATGGCAACATATGGATCACATATTAGAAATTTTAACTGATTTCTGACAGTGGATCAATATTGCCAATTTGGCCAAAAATTCTAGATAAAAAAAGACAGGTAACTGAACGATTCTATGCATAATTCAACTGTTAATATATTGTGACTTGTTTGTGTGTACGTCATTGTATTTACGTGTAGACCTTTTTTAATTTTCTTCTATCTCGTAATCTGGATTCATTGGAAGACAAGAAGTGCTGTGCCTGGCAGACCCAACAGGAATATCGAGCCGAATCATTTGCTTGGTTATATTATTAAGAAAGTTGAAGGAAAACAAAAATAGTCTCCTAAGTTCATCCTTTAGCATTAGCATAATCATCATCATCATCATTATCTTCATCATTTGTCCATCAGATTCTCATTGACGTCATTTATGTAACTGTCGTCATCATTTTCATCAACATTCTGAAGATGCAAACGTTGTAAAATTACAAAATAAATTGAAACAAATTAATGTACCTGGAGCTGATCTGATACTAGACGGTGACATACATCTATTGTCGATCAAACTGACAATCTTCATATGGCCGTTCATGAGGGCGAGAGAGCGTGCTGTGTCACCGCGCTGGTTCTTCAAATCTATGCCTACTCCAGCCTATATAAAAAAAAAAAATGAATGAAGTCCAACAAATAATACTTATCGGCTACAAAGACGAATCTTTCATCCAACACTCGGAAGTGGCAAAAGTCCTTTATTTCTCCTTGATACAGGTAGCTTGTCATAAATAACAATAGAATAGAAAAATCTAACAATGAATTTAA
>BQKZ01006841.1:0-10649 GCA_036244855.1 Temnopleurus reevesii | reverse complement strand
TTAAGGTGTTCTTTAAAAATTAATTGCAGAGTAAAAGAATGTGAGTGCTACCTACAAAACAAAAACCTAGCATTGGACTGTGCATCATTTTCAAGTATAAAGTACTGGAACATCTTTTGGTGATAATTTTAGGTATCATTGGTCCAGAATACAGATGTACTTAAGGTGTTCTTTAAAAATTAATTGCAGAGTAAAAGAATGTGAGTTCTACCTACAAAACACAACTAGCAATAGACTGTGCACCATTTTCAAGTAAGCATTGGAACATAATATGGTGAACATTTTACATGTACTGTAGGTGCATTAGTCTAGCATGTGGGTGTAAACAAGTCATTTTTCTGTATTCTTCTTTTGATGTAATTTGTAAAGCGCTCTGGAACCAATTACTTGTGCATTGAGCGCTATAAAAGAATTTCTATTGTATTGTATTGTATTTAAAAATATATTAAAAAGTGATCTATGATTTGAGTGCTAACTAAAAACACACACAAACCTAGCATTAAACTGTGCACCATTGTCAAGTAAGCATTGGAATATAATTTGGTGACCATTTTACATGTAGATGCTTCGAGCATATTGGCGTAAACACAGTGCTTTAAACAAAAAATAGATTGAAATGCGAAAGAATTGGAGTGCTACTACAAAACACATACCTACATGTAGCATTGGACAGTGCATAACTTTCAAATAAACACCGGAACGCGTTTCCTGACCAGTGTGCATGAGTTTGGCACGAGGGTGTAAACAAGGTGCTTAAAAAATAGATTGAAATGCAATATTGAGTGCTACATGTACCTACAGAACACACACCTAGCATTGGACTGAGCACCATAATCAAGTTAGCACTGGAACATGTTTTGCTGATCATAGCCCTATTTAGGAATTTGGCATGTGGGCATAAAAAAGGTGCTTAAAAATAGATTGAAATGCAATACAATTTGAGTGCTAACTACAGAACACACACCTAGCATTGGACTGTGCGCCATTTTCAAGCAGAAACTGGACCATGCTTTGGTGTCCAGTGTACGTGGCATAAAAGAGGGCTGTCCAACCCCGGTGATCGACAACCTCAAGCTCCGCCCCTTCCTGTGCGACCGATGCGTAATGATGAAATGCAAGCAAGTGCAACCAAAACAAAACAAAAAAGGTAAACAAATGCAAAGTAAAAAGCAAACAAAATAAAATGAAATGCAACATGAAGGCAAATAAAATAAAAAGTAAACACATTTGAAACGAAGCACAGAGAGCAGAACGGAAAAAGAAATATGCCAAAGTAAACAACTACCGTTCAAGCCTTAACAATAGAAAAAATAGCTTTCCGTTTCCTCATATTCTGTAAACATGTTAGACAGTTGGTGCAAATTTGTACTGAATAAAAAGTAAGCACATTTTAAACGAAGAACAGAGAGCAGAATGGATAAAGAAATAAGCCAAAGTAAACAACTACCATCTTAACAATACAAAACAAAAGAGCTTTCTGTTTCCTCCTATTCTGTATATAGATGTAAAACAATTGCTGCAAATTTGTACTGAATAAACAAGGAAGTTAAATATATTTGTTGCGATAACGTTTGGATGGAAGTTGTATATTTTGTCCCGTTCCTTCGTCCCTTCCACTCACAGTGAAGGCAATCTAATAGACCAGAAAATAATGAGAATTGAATAGTCAGAATGCTAGGTTGGACAAACGTCGTAGCTTGACCAACCTAGCAACAACTACTGCTTGCTATTCACATTCCTTCCATTGAAATAGGATTATTTTATATCCGGTGGACAAATAGTTTACCATTGTGCATTTGACAAAGAAGCGTGCATAAAATTTGAATACATTACGAAAGTTGTCTATTGATTGCTATGGAAATTTTAACACAAAGTAGAATAAAATCACTACGATAATGACGACTCTTGTATTTTGTGTACAAAAAAAGTGAGAGGAAAAGACAAACAGAAGAGGAAAGAAGAACGGAAAAAGACCATGCATGAGACAGAGTGAGAGAAATGAAAAGAACAATGAACAAATGCAAATCATGGTACCCAACACAAATTGAACACAAATCAAATAAACATATCTGTCAAATGCACACCATCAAATAACAATGTAAAGCTTTTTACACTTAATGATAAAGCAAGCTATAACTCATACAACTATGGATAACTATTGTCTATATTTAAGGAGTGAAAATTTTCTGAAACTTCTTATGTTCTTATTTTCTATTTCATTTTGGGGGGCTTTTGCTTTCAAATTTCTTTTTTATTCATTTTTATCACAGTTTGTTAATCTCAGGGAAATTTTCATTGGAAGAATAAGTATTTTTTTCTACATCAATTCTGACTGAGAGCGACACAAATAATTCTCTTTTCTTAGAATATTGTAAAAACCAATATTTTAACATAAATAGATTTTTCGATTTCACAGAATTTCAAAACTTTTCACACATTAGGGTCTGTCCATGGGGTTGGGTCTAATTTTGTGACATCCCAAAACCCTAAATCCATCCCTTATTCAAACCAGGCAAATATTGTAACATAATGACATTGCCCAAAGACTGTGTCCCACCCAGTAGCAGCCCTTAAAGACCATAGCATGTAGGAATTTGACACCTGACAATTTCTTCTACATGCAAAGGCAATAGGACGTCCATGTAACATAGTTATATTTTTGAATGCCTGTATCTTCAAATCCAGAAAGGATTTCCAATTCAAATGTGCATTACTGAGAAAAAAAAGGAAATTTTATTCAATAGATCAAAGCTTGAGAAGATCTGCATTGATCTTCAGGGTGAAATGACAAAGTGGATAACTATGTTACATGGACATCCCATGAAAAGTTGAACCAACCCCATGGACAGACCCATTAGCGAGTTGTAATTTCCATGTTTTGAAAAATTATTGTACACTTGGCATTATAGTCATTCTGTAAATAAACCCTCAGTATTTTTGCGAATTTACAGACATTCAGAACTTGTCATACATTACAAGTTGTAATTTTCATGTTTTGAAAGTTGATTGCACACAAGTCTACGGTCATTTTTTATACATTTTTGCAAATTCACAGAATTTCAGAACTTTTTACACATTCATTTTTAGCGAGTTATCATTTTCATGTTTCGAAAAAATTACACAAGTCTATAGTCATTCTATAAATATATTTTTGCAAATTCCCAGAATTTCAGAACTTTTCACACATTAGCGAGTTGTTATTGCCATGTTTTGAAAGATAAAAATAATTGAACAATTCTTGCCTTATCCCAACATGGATAGACACTGATTGACAGTGCTTTAACAAGAAGCTGTGAAAAAAATTCACAGGCATTCTCGGATAGGAATTGAACCCACGATCTCGATTTCTACCCGAGAATGCCTGTGAATTTTTTTCACAGCTTCTCGGTAAAGCACTGTCAATCTGTGTTTATCCGAGTTGGGATAGGGCAAGAATTATTCAATTATTTATTTACCCAACACAAAAATCATTCAATTGATATCGAAAATAAAACAGAAGTAAAATACCTGCAGGAGAAAGTAAGCCACGCTTTCATTGCCACAGCTGGCTGCCATCATCAGGGCAGTTGAACCTTTATCTGACCTGACATCGACCTTTGCCTTTGCGTCGAGGAGGAGATTGACGATGGTGTCATGGCCGATGTAACAGGCGTACATGAGCGCTGTCCAGCTTCCTCTGTTCTTCCTGTTGATATCCACTTCTCCGCTGGAAATAAAATGGGAAAGCTTACTGTTAAATGCCACTGAATTTATGTCCAGTGGAAATCCAGTTAGCAGACAGCATGGTAATACAGATTGAAATCACACACCTACTGAATTGTAAGCCCGTGTTGAATTACGGCGATTACAGCACATGGGTAATAATATCGTACCTGGTATCAAGTGCAGTACAGTATACGCATATAGTGATTGCACTATATAAATGGACCCGTTATTATTATTATTATATGGACTGTTTTGTAAGATGATGAGGTCTAAAAACATTCCAATTTATTTTTGCAAAATTTTGTAATAGCAGCAATATACTGACAAACTTATGAATTGTGAAATTATAAAGTGTTCAGTAACTGGATTCACCAGTATATAGTAGCAATGCAAAATACTCCAGTTTTTCCATTAGATTCATGACACTATTGTATTTGATGTAATATCAGAGCTGCCAACCTCATAATAGAAATCATTATTTTGCCATAAAAATCCCATTTTCTGAGAAAAAATATTCTTTTCTTGTCTTCATGCACTTGCAAACACACTACTGTGTAAGCGGGTATTTTTGCAGTGGTTTTATTTTCATGAATTTAACAGTCTTGGCCTCACAAAAATATCCACTCTGTTTACACAATTTGTCAAAGTGTACAACTGGCCCAAAATATCAGGTATGCACTCTTGTCTAAACTTTTCAATATCTCTATGGGAATGTACATGTATAGCGCAAGTTAGAAAAATATATGTGATCCAATGATCACATAATGTTCCCATTTATAGAGATAACACGTAAGCAAAAAAATCTGACTGTACATGTACTTTAGAGATCTCTCCATGCTAGCTATTACAAATGTGTTAAAATTCACATAGAAATGAAGATGATGATTTATAATCCATTGCACAAATTACCTTGTAATGTAAGCATGAACACAATCATACTGCCCGATAGAAGCGGCTGTGTGCAAGTCTATTGGGATGGGTTCAAATGCACATTCACTATCTAATGCACTCCATCCTTTCCACATTGATAGACTCCTATCCAGGAGTTCCGATTCACTTGCCTCATCACTGGCTTCATAGGGGTACTCCATGCTGGCAGAATAAAGAATAAAATGTTTAATACAAATATATCTAGAAACTGATTTGATTTAGTTCATTTATTCCACATATATTTAAAACAAAAAAGACATTCATACAATAGAAAAAGTTTAGGCTTTGATATAAGAATTCAATGGAAATCTAGATTAATTTTCATCCGTTGTTTATATAAAAAAGATGAACATCGGAGCTGCAAATTCTGACTAAAAATAATGTTATATTCCATGAAATATACACCCCTCTCATTTTCGCACCAGTTGCAAAAGATGCGAAATCTATCTCTGCTGTCTACATCCCAATTCACTTTGCACCATAATAAATTTTCTTTCTGGAATTACAATCCTATTACTTTCAAAATGCTATAATTGACAACATTTGGAAAAAAATCCAAAGTTCAACTGAAAAATATAACAAAGAATACAGTTTTTCAGCATTTATCTTCCATAGGCGATATATTTTACCCACAGAAGCTCCAATTTTGGAATAAAATGATGCCATGTGACTTAATTACTCTTTCAAAATGATGGGTATTATTCCTAGGTTTGAAAATCTGATCACATGGTAAAGTTGTGATAAAATTGAAAATCTAATCTTTTCTTGTCTTTGTTGAGTCCGCTGTTAAGCTGTATAGTGTATATACACTGTATATCCCAAATCCCATAGGAAAAGGGGAAATTGCAATTTAGAAATATTACAACTTAGAAATACACAAATTGAAACAAGAAAGGTCTGCTGTATTTATTGGCATGGGAAATAAATATAATTATCTAAATGAGTTGAAATCATTAGAACGTAGAATATTTCCTTTCTCCATTCATTACAAATACAAGGAGTAAAATAGATCAAATCATATTGTAATTACGCGATGAATAATGAGAAAAATGTGACCATCTTATACTCAATTTTGGAATGATTTTCTGCACTATAGTCTATAACTAAGACACCCTTCGGCTTCACATCACAGTATTAATTAACATGCACAGGAATACACAAATATGAGAATTAGTACAATTTGCTCAGATTTAGTTATCATTATGTCTCATCAGCATTTTGAATATTAATATGACATAAATTAGGCATAGCCGGGGGTGGTGTTCAAAAGTTGCAATTGATCGCAAGTTGCTGTTGTGACTGTTGATAGAAACATGCCAATCGAAATCATTGAATTGTTTCATACACATTTTGACAAAAGCACAGACAGTGCGCAAATAAAAATGTGCGTTCCACTTTGGAGCTGATTTGCAGTTGATTTGCGTTCAAATGCAACTTCGTAGACGTAGCAACACCCCCATAGAGAATGATCATACTCAAGCGGCCAGTCTGTGTCGTCCCTCCCTCAAGCCACCGCTCCGCGCCGCCCGCACAGCTTCGGCCGAGACGGGCGGGAGGCGGGAGGGGCAGCACTTCGGCCGGTTGTGTGAGACCGCTCTACACTACACTAAAATGTTCGTTCAAACAACCTTCAAACGCAACTGATTTAAATTAAATAAGACGTAAAAAAATACGGTTGTTAACTACTCACCTTTTTGGTATGTTGCTTATCCTTCAGTACCATCGGCTACGTGTAAAAAGTCGAAAAATTCATCGATCTTGATAAAGAGATGACGCATTCGCGATAGCGAGATCAGAAAAATTTTATGGTAACTGTGAAGGGAAAATAATCTGAAATTGGACAGCTAGTTGCACGTTGCGTTGTGCGCGTCCCAAGATATAAAAACGGGCCCATGCAGCAGAAAATTGATTGGAGTGGCAAGCGGTACCTAGAATGTTTGATCTAACCCACTATTTGACTCTTCTTATGTGGTGCTGATAAAAGTTGTTGAAGGCCATGGATCTTTGTACACCTTAAATAACATTTGATTTCAATGTGAAAACTGTATCAAATAAACTGAACAGCAAATTATTTTGAAGGAAACCAGATTTTTTTTTCTCGTTGTGGGAAACGGGTTTTCATTTTCCAGTATATCTTGATTAATGTAGGGAAAAGGGTGTTACACTGCTCGCAAATTTACATTTTGACTACATACTAAAGCTTTTCAAGATAAAACCTATTCCATTTTCATAGAGCCAGTATCCGCGCTTCACTTTAACAGTGAAGCACGTAAACTTGTCCTGGTTGTTGCGTTTCCCGTCATATTTTACCAATCCTCTTCTTATATCTCACTATTTTCCCCGTATCCCATTTCCGGCCTTTCTCCATTCTATCAATCTTTATCTTTCTTTCATTGTGCTTTAGAAAATAAAACACTCACTTTAATGGTACAATAGCTGAATAAAAAGAATTACCAGACAGAAAATATATATGAAATTAAAACACTGCTTTTATTTACAATAAAAAAATAAGTCATAGATAACTACAATATATAGCAAAATATCAATATAAAATACACAGATGAATTGATAAATAATAGTCAACCTATAACCAACCTATGAACAAATTGAAAGTGGCAAATATTATCCCATTTTGGTACCGGTATTTGTCTGGTAGATATTTGAATTACTGGTACACCTCTCGAGTGGTTTGAAAAGTATCTGGTAGATAAAATGATTGCAACGTACCTGCATTGGCAAATCTATTTCGGAGGAACTACCCATATATTCAGAGGTGCTTCAAGGATCAATTTTAGGTCCACTTCAATTCATTATTTTATTAACGACATTTCCTCTGTTTTCTGCTCAACAAATATCCACTTGTATGCAGATGATAATGTATTACGCATTTATTATAAAGACACACGTCCAGTTCATTCAATATTACAAAAAAGGAATTATCAAATTAAGATGGATGGGTCCACTAAAAGTAAACTTAAAATTAACTATGTCAAAACCGTATGAACGCCTATTTGGAATAAACGTATGCTTAAGATGTATGAAAAGCTTGGCTTAAACGTAAAACGTCATACTATTATTCAGAAAAAACGTACTATTTAAATATTTCGATTTTTACATTGATAATTTGTGTGAAAAAGCCAGTCGCCTCAAATCCTACCTTCGACTTCTTCGTCAGTTTATAAATATGAAGTATTTGAAATTGATCTATAATAATAATAATATGTGTAATTTATAAAGCGCACGTATCCACTCTCATTTCTGAGTGCTCAAGGCGGTTTACACTATTATTACCCTGGCTTTAGCCCTGCAGACACCAGCGCCCTTGGCCTTTCACGTAATAAATATTCGTACCAGGTACCCATTCACTTCACCTGGGTTAAGTGCAGCGCAATGTGGATGAATTACTTGCTGAAGGAAATTAATGCCATGAGTGGACTCGAACCTATGACCCTCTGGTTGAAAGGCGAGAGTCATGACCACTACACCAAGGCGCCTCCATTACTTGTGAAATTTTGCTTTCCTCAGCTACAAATGCATCCTAAGACCAATATTTACCTGGTCCACGTAGATCAGGAGGTTTAGTCTTCTTCTCTCCAAGCATCTTAGCAAATGCTTCCGGTCCGTCCAAGATGCTGGGACCTTTGACCTTTGAACCCCGACCTTTCCCATGGTGATGATGGTGTTGGTGGGGATGGGAGGATCTGGCAGGTCGCGTCTGGAAGTTTTCGTCAGATGAGCTCAAATCGATGTCATCCCCAAGGCCTGCAAAATGGCAACATATGGATCACATATTAGAAATTTTAACTGATTTCTGACAGTGGATCAATATTGCCAATTTGGCCAAAAATTCTAGATAAAAAAAGACAGGTAACTGAACGATTCTATGCATAATTCAACTGTTAATATATTGTGACTTGTTTGTGTGTACGTCATTGTATTTACGTGTAGACCTTTTTTAATTTTCTTCTATCTCGTAATCTGGATTCATTGGAAGACAAGAAGTGCTGTGCCTGGCAGACCCAACAGGAATATCGAGCCGAATCATTTGCTTGGTTATATTATTAAGAAAGTTGAAGGAAAACAAAAATAGTCTCCTAAGTTCATCCTTTAGCATTAGCATAATCATCATCATCATCATTATCTTCATCATTTGTCCATCAGATTCTCATTGACGTCATTTATGTAACTGTCGTCATCATTTTCATCAACATTCTGAAGATGCAAACGTTGTAAAATTACAAAATAAATTGAAACAAATTAATGTACCTGGAGCTGATCTGATACTAGACGGTGACATACATCTATTGTCGATCAAACTGACAATCTTCATATGGCCGTTCATGAGGGCGAGAGAGCGTGCTGTGTCACCGCGCTGGTTCTTCAAATCTATGCCTACTCCAGCCTATATAAAAAAAAAAAATGAATGAAGTCCAACAAATAATACTTATCGGCTACAAAGACGAATCTTTCATCCAACACTCGGAAGTGGCAAAAGTCCTTTATTTCTCCTTGATACAGGTAGCTTGTCATAAATAACAATAGAATAGAAAAATCTAACAATGAATTTAACCAATTAACAAATGTCTTCATATTTTGCCCCTTACCCCCCCCCCCCTTCCTTGATCTGCCATTGATGTTCTTTGTATTTCGAACCAATTGTAAAATTCATAAATCATCAAACAAGACATGCAGCTGATTTTAATCTCCCTCTACGTCATACTTCAACCTCTAGAAACTCTTTATTCGTTCATGGTCCGGTTACCTGGAATAGACCTGTTTAAATGGGATGTGATAACTTATTTGCATAATATAGAAGTTATTAAGTACAGCTGTTCTATCATAATCAACCCTCTCCCCTCCTCTTTTTTCTTCATTCTATCCTTCATTATATATAATTTATTGTCTTAATAATATAAATATAATAATATGTGATTTATATAGCATTAATATCTACTCTGCTGAATGCTCAACACGCTTAGCATTATAATTACTCTGGCTTTAGCCCGGCAGGCACCAGCTAACTTGGCATTTCAAGTTATAAATATTCCTTATGTTATTTTTATATGTTTTCTATCTTAACGTAATATGTTCAGTTATTTCTAATGTGTATTTTTAACATTGATCTTTTTTAAGAAAGTGAAATAATTTAATTGAATTTAATCGAATTGAATTGCATAATACTTACTGTCCCGAGCAAGATATTGACGATGATTTCATGCCCCTCAGCTGCAGCCATCATTAGAGGTGTGATACCCAATGACGGTTCTCTG
Source organism: Temnopleurus reevesii (assembly GCA_036244855.1). NCBI lineage: Eukaryota > Metazoa > Echinodermata > Echinoidea > Temnopleuroida > Temnopleuridae > Temnopleurus > Temnopleurus reevesii. Next base: position 744 of record BQKZ01006841.1, on the reverse strand, counting down.
AAATTATATTAAAGATATCATATGATGAAAAAGAGTAATAAATCTGTTTTCATATAATAACAATAATAATAATAATAATAATAATAATATATCGCATTTAAAATTAAATAAGACATCTATCTTGTCACCTATTCAGATACACGGAACATTTTATCTAATATTAACAGCAACTTTTGATCAATTGCAGCTTTCTAGCAACATCCACATAGTCTTGGGCATATAATCCCAGGATAGTTGGGCCCAAAACCACAATGAACTCCAAATATAAAATGATTAGTGAACCAATGAACTGAACAATACATTGTAACAACAAACCACTGCAAATAATAGCCAATGCTTCGAAAATACTTGAATTGAAACATAAGCAAGAAAAAATGATAAAATGGTCATACAAATTATAGATTAATATTTGAATTATTGAAATATACAAAATAATGAGAAATACTGAAGTTGTGGCAGTAGCTGATTGAAAATGAGCTTGTAAAAAATGTGATGATAATATGTGATAGCAAACAATGTCTTGCATTTAATATCAAAACACCTAGGTGCAACGCAACAGGATGTCAGTGCCAACTGTGAACATCTTTTGAAACAGGTGCAATTTTCAAGTAGAGACCACACCTCATTTTCGTTGTTACTTTACTTTCAAAATATACAAAATAATGAGAAATAATGAAGTTGTGACTGCAGCTTATTGAAAATGAGCTTGTAAAAAATGAAATGATAATGTGTGATGGCAAACAA
>BQKZ01006840.1:8043-22047 GCA_036244855.1 Temnopleurus reevesii | reverse complement strand
GGGGGGGGGGGGAGTGACTCATGGACAGGCTAGGTTTTAGCAGAGGCTTTTATATCACGGCATGGGGCGACCAAGATCAAGACTGAAAATTATTGTGCACCATTGGGGGATAACTTGTTTAATGAGTGGGTGGATCGGGCGAGGAAAAGTATCACTTTTGATACCATAATTATAATATGAAGGATCAGAGAATTATTAGGAATTTGTTATTGTAATTTCAATTTCGCCACTCTGAAATACAAAAGATTTTTTGAAAATGTTCATAAGGCCTGTCTTATAAATAGTTTTGTGTACTCAGAATGTCTGAATGTAAAGGGATGATAACACATTATAAGATATGGTATATACGAGCGAAGTGAGCGAGAAAAAACATGCCAACTGTCTACCGTAATAGTAATAATAATAATAATAATAATAAGAAGAAGAATAATACTACTAATAATAATACACTGGTTACGTATACGGAGCTATATCGCTATATCAGCTGTACTGACAAATAAAAAGAAAGATAGGCTGTCGATTTCACACATTTTAATTGTATTTTCTGACCTCCTTAAAATCCCCGATAAGATCCCCCCACACAATAATACAACTGAAAAAATACCCATCAGTTTTCGTAGAAGCTTTTCCATTCAAAGAATTGTAAATGCGGAACTTATCTCTAAAAAGCACTTGTCGACTACCATTCTTAGAATATGATATCAAAACTAACTCAACAAAAGACCGTTTGTGGGGGAAAAGAAGGAGTGCCTTTAACAAAAGGAATGTGGATTGCATGTCAAGTATCATTATGGTTGAAAGAATTTCCTCTATTGAACCGAGAAGTGCCTGAACAAAACGAAACATATCCACCATGTATAGCAGTCTCCATTATGACACAGCTATGAGACGAGTTTCACAGAATGACCTGTACATTTAGTTCAAAATATAGGACCACGAAATCATCTCTGCCAGTCTCGTTTCACCTCGTCTCCATTTAAACGTGGTATGTATCTGGGCATTTCCACAGTGACATTAACCGAATCAAATGATATTTTGAGCTGCATTTTTATTTGTTATATTAGACTGGGAAAACCTTTATAATGTAGTATTATAGTGCTGGAAACAAGGGAAAAGAGCATGTCATTTTGGTCCACATGGGCATGATGAACGGCTCCAAGTTACGAAGAATGTCGTAAATGGAATTACATAACAGAATTCGCCATTTCATATCATTAAACAATCAATAAACATTTAAAAATAATTTCAAAACTTCTGAAGAAGTACATCGAAACGTTGTAATATACTTAAAGGGGAATATATCACCCTGACATTGATGCGTTGTCAGTAAATGAAGAAAAATAAAATATACAAACTCTCTTCCTTTGAACAAAATTTAATAATCCGATTCATCACATAAGTCATTGACTATTAATGTGTAATTCTAATATATGTTGTCCGGAGAATACTCGGTTTCAGTAGTCAATGGGTTAGCAACGAAACGAATGAAGCCACTACCAGTCAGGACGCGCTAGAAATAAGATCGAAAAAGGGCTTGCTTATCACAATAGGAGAAGAGATTCGAAGGAAAAATAGCGATCCTCTACAAAAAAAATGTGAGCGTCACCAGTCGTCCGTAGAGTCTTTAGTCGATCTACACACAGCTTTATGAATCACGACACAGGTTTGATATTCTTTGTGCATTGAAAATGTCGCTGCGAACATAAAAAGATTATTTTCCTCGTTGTTACATAGGAAGATCGCTTCTATGATTTATTCTAACACTGCTTCAAACTTCATTAGTTAGCTGTGATCTGCAGAGTGAGTAAAAACAAATGTCCTTCAACTTTGATGCCGGCCTGTTCAAAACATAAAATCATAATCCCGAATTTGATGGTATATCCTGATAGAGTATTCTCCAAGAAATATTTTGGTACCACTTTCATTGGTATTTTTTGCACGCATGATTGCACACGAGACACCTTTTCTAAAGGTATAAAATCTTACTTGCGCCAAGTGGCTGAGTGAAGATGAAAACAATGAAAATAACTTGTGTCCCTTGGACAGACAGAATCACGTTCAAACACACACGTACATGCACACACACAAAACACATACAGCAAATCACCTAATACACACCTACCCAGAAACATAAACCACACACACACACACACACACAAACACACGGGTTAAAAAATCAAAGTGGTAAGAGCTTTTCGACAATTTTACTACCTATTCAGTTTTCTTTCGTAACCAGAGAAAGTCTCACAAAACCCGCTGAGCATAGACACACAATCACACACACACACACATACACACAAACATACCCCCAAACCACGCACATACGCACACACGCGCACACACCCATACTTGTAAAACAGTACTCTGTAACATCTGTGAATAAGAACATGAAGAACATATCTCTTAAAGCTTATGTAATTCTTTTTAAAGATCAAACATTTAAAAATTGTCTTTTTTAAGTGCCCGCCACTCTTATTCTTAACTCAATCCTTCACTTGTCTCCTGTTCCTGACGGACGATACACAGTTGTGCATGATGGAACCATGTTCGATGGAGCATTCCCTCCATCTTCCCAAGGCTCAAAAGCATCTTCCTCCATACCCTGTCGTAGCTCGATCTGATGTGTCTGCAGATGGATTGGTGAATACCGGAGACTTCCCCACAAGAAATAATTTTGGCCAGAGACTTTTGCGACGAAACACAAAATTATGTTTATTTGTTGATTTCTGTGTATGAATTGTGCGCGTACGTGGGCGTCTTTGTGTGGAGTTTGTGTGATCTGTTTGTTTGTAGGTTTTGTGAGTGTGTGTGTGTGTTTGTGTGCATGTGTGTGTGTGTGCGTGCGTGTGCATGCGTGTGTGTGTGTGCAATTGCAAATGTTTGTTTGAGCTTGCCATTATCTGTCCAACTGCCGCACGACCAAAGGCTGTTTTGTCTTCACCCAGCCACTTGGCGCAAGTGACATTTTGTTCCTCAAGAACAATCGTCTTTTGTTCAGTCATGCATGCAATAATGTACATAAAAATGGTACCAAAATGTTCGTTGGAAAGTACTCTTTTAGGAAATACCATCAAATTCAGGATAATAATTTTAGATTCCGAACAGGACAGCTTCAAAGTTGGGGGACATTTTTTTTTACTCAATGGTTACTTACTCATATACCCTTTATTATTATTATCATTTTGTTTACTTACTATCCATGACCCCAAAAGACGATGTAATTTCTTTGTTATCATATATATGAACGATATGTACATGATCGAGCTGAGGTTACTGGAATTCTTAGCTATTCCATACATACATGAAGGGTCATATCAATTACAGAGGCTCCATGCTGTTGATATTTTTTTGTCTTCTTTGGGAACCCAAACCTTCAAATTCCATTTTTAGACACGTAATATTCTTTATGCTCATGAAACAATTAATTATTCATTAAATAATTCACTCATGCCTGTATTCCTTGACGATGGAGAACTTTTTTATATCAGGAAGTCATCAGTCTATGATCGAAAATTTATTCACAGAAATCTGATCTTTTTTCAATTTTTCTGCTTATTTTTTTTTCAGAGGAAGCTGATTTGTCGGAATGTTTCACTTTTTCACCTTCTTCATGCATGTCGGCCGGTGCAGCTTCATGTCATGGTATGGTCATTCTCATGGAACTTAAAAGGGAATTGACGCCAGACTTCATTGTGCTACCAGGGAAGGAAAGAAGGAAAATATGATGATCAAACTAAAAATTTGAGCAAAATTGGATGATCTGCTCAAAATTTAAGAATTTTCAAAGTTTTAATTTCCACCTCAACTCTGGCATAATCTGTGATATATATGGAGAACTTCTCAGTTACTTTGTTCATAAATCTATTAAAAGGGGATCCTTATCATATTTCAAGTCAGAGATCACCACCATTTTTTTTAAATGCTTGCAGAATTGCTGTAGCTATATCATATTCCGAGAAAAACAAAAAGGGGAAAATGTGAAATCCCATGTATAAAGTGTTCTCCGTGTTGGCACCCATTTGTATGCCCTTAGGTTACCAACTCGAGGAGGTGTAAATAAAAACTTTGAAAATGCATAACACTATGATTGACTGTCCGATTGTGCTCATTTTTTTTTTTATAGTTTGGTTGATATATTTTTCCATCCAATGACAGCACATATACTGTCTGGGGTTAATTCCCCTTAAAAGACTTGGTTAATTCAAACAGGAAAATATAAGTAAAATATATATATATATATATGTATATATATATATATATATATATATATTTTAAAGAGACAACTCATTAGGAACTTTCATGCAGCTCGGCAACTTCTCATTTCTCGTAATTTGATGTATGCCATGCACTTTTCTGCAAACAGTTTATCATATCCTATTGTTGGAAATAACCTTTCAACCCCTAACGTAAAAAACATCTGTTTTGACGGTGAATACAGATACATTCATTGATTCAACCTTTGAATATTAAAAAAAAGAATATGCATTTATGAGTACTTAAGAAACTATAAGTTGTAGTAAAATACCTCATGACCAAACGTTTCCAATTTGCATGACAAATTATTATTAAGGTATTGAAATATTCATAACTTTCCTTTTTATTGTCCAATTTGCTCCAAACCTTTGTTTTACCCGTTTGTCTGAGTTTTCGGCGTTTAGTCGATGCAATATTTTTCAGGCCTAGAGACAGTCTTAAATACGTTCGTTGACGAGAGCAGACCATTTTTTTTTGCATCAGAGTATGTTTGTTGATATAAACCTAAAGTAAACAAAACGAAAGGAATATTTAAAGTGAAATTTTCTACACTCTTGAAATTGTGCAATTAAATGTAGGACCCCTTTGTCCTGGATTTAGCATCATTCCCAAAGGATTCTTTGGGGCTAAAAACCGTAAATGTTTCTATAAATAAGCTTAAACAATTACACAATGGCTGTTTATGGAATTTTACAGCCTTTAAAATTGCATCTTACAAACAATTTGCTTGTAAAGATAATCCCTCTTCTTTTATATTCATTTATTAGCTATCCCGTATAAAATATCATCCTTTTAACAGTTTGAAAATATGAAATACTTGGGAAAGACTTTCCTTTTTATTGATTTGTTTGAATATTTATTTTAAAGATATAAAATACTTGTTTTGAATGTAGATCAATGAATCTAATCATTGGTACTATCCTTCGCAGGTGAAAACTACTTGGGATGCTTTACCGATGAAATCAATGACAGAGTGTTTAAAGGCGATAGCCTCATAGATGACAACATGACCATTACCTTCTGTATCCAGCACTGCTCTGATTCGACAATGGACAATTATGCATATGCTGGTGTCGAAGATGAAGATGAATGTTACTGTGGTACAAACACCGATGTTGAGACTCGTCTTGGACAAAGATTAAGCGACAATCAATGCGTTGTTCCGTGTTCAGGGGATGCTACTGACAGTTGTGGTGCCTCAGGTTTTATAGCTGTCTTTACAAGTAAGTGAAATAAAAAAGAAATCATAATTCTTTTTTTCATGGCAGAGTCGAAAGGGATATAACATATTATATCCCTTACACTAAGATCGTTGCATTGACAGTGTACAGGCAAGAAAAATGAATAGATTTGCTAAGAAAGCCGTTTGCCATTGAATAGTACGAATAGTAATTTTTCCCTAGGGAAAAAAGTTACTATTTTTGCGCGCATGCGTAGTCGGCTAAAACAGACGTGCCCGTGCGCGGGAGAGACACTGCACTGCTTCCCAGCTACACGGCACGGGACACTTTTGGCGGGCTTCGTTCGCATGTGCTCAACGAGAAGACGAGCCAGAGACTAGAAAAACAATTTATTATCAAATTATCGTTAAGACAAGGTAAGATTATTTAGTCTGCTGCAATAGACTACTTTATTGTTAATGTTGTTGTTGTAAGAAGGGATATAAAAGTAATATACAATGACTTGATTCTCGGTACTGGCTAAAACCATTCGCACTCATGAGCATCAGATAGTAGATAGGTACTATCTGATATGCTCATTCGTGCGAATAGTTTTAACCAGAACCTCGAGAGTCATTGTATATTTCTATACTATACTTTAATCTTTTCAATGATGTTTCAGCTCGATATAATCTATTTCAGAAAAATTCGAACGCCTATTCAATGCTCCTTTGTAATGCTATTCAAATCGGAACCAGCTTGTCATTGTTGTGTCCGCACAGTTCTATACACGGCATTCGCCTTTATAGTCCATACCCATCTTATTTTGCGGAAATAGAAATAGAAAAAGAAATAGTTTATATTTGTTTTTCATGAAATAGTTGACTGTCACAAATAGAAAGTGGTCGTAAAACGCCTGTAGATTGTCCGAGTAAAGGTTGCTCTCAAAATCGTTTGTGGAATTAAATCATTAATACTGCCGTTGTATATTTAAAAAACCTAAAATGTGTCTAAGTATAAGAAACAGGAAGAGTGCTTTCAGCATTCCTCATTTCGAAAATATGTGCTGGAAAGCCATGTTTCTGAAAAAGCGAAAGAACAAACAAAATAAATCACTCAAGGGCTTTTACATAGGTTATACATACTTGTATCATGTTTCTTTCTTTATCGATACTATTACTCCCCATGTTGATCAACTTTACTTCATTTTCCCTTTTTCTTCATTCGAAGTTTCTGAATCGACAGATTTGATGACTTCGACAATCACCCCACGAGGTAAGCAATAATAACGAACACACGTACAAAAAGAACTTCCCTCACCTAATTTAAAGGAACGTATTTTTTTTAACGGGGAGTCTCCAGTAACATGATTAACAAACATAAGAATAATGTCCGCTACTTCTGAAAATCGACTCAGCAAAAAACTACTTATCTGGAGGCAAGTTGTGAGTTATAATATGTTTTAATTTTGCTATGTTAAGTGCACTTCCCAGTATATTCACCACAATCAAGCTTATGGAAAATGCTGGCGTTAAAAAGTAATCTTTCTTGGAAACCGATCCATGCAGACAAGCTGTTGTGACTGTATTGGTCGGAGACTGAAAATTTACATTGAAGCATAATTAAATTTTCATTGTAAGTGTTAAATAACACCGAATCCTAAAGGATAATATTTTTTTATATGAAGGATTTAACTTTCTTTCTTTTTTCATTTTTGTTTAATTATTTTATCGTTATCATTTTTTTTTCGGGGGGGGGGGGGCAGGGAATTAGTAATGAACTGTTATTTTTTATTCATGGTCTCAATTCTAGATTTTTGGATAGACGGATTCTATGATCTCGATATACTTCTATCTAAGCGATGAATTTAGTAGGTCGTAATTTCATCCTTAATTGAATTTGTTGTCATCTTTATGTCCCATTCGCATACGAATTCTAAGAAAAAGAGAGAATTACATCATTTTGGGAATAAAATCCCCTTTTTATAATTGGTCATAGGATCGTACATTTTACAGTACAAATAAACGTTGGCATCTTTAACTTTTAGCGACAACTTGAATTTAAACTTTATTAATGCGCTTTGTGTTTTCGTAACTAATGTATGAATAGATGATTCAGTCCTGGAGATTTTGCGAGGTCGCGTTATCAAAAATATTTTTTAGACAATCTTTACCATCTTGCACATCTTTATGTGCCAATGGTAACATCTGTTTTTGCAGTTATCTAACCCTTTTAAGTACAACACAAATGCAAAGACCGTTAATTGTCTACCTCTTGGTAAAAAAAATGATTTTCTTTTAGGGTGAAGGGCATATCGGAATAAGGTTTTCTATTTTGTGTAAATGGTGGTATATACTATTGACTATCACATCGCATTTTATAACTTTTATACTAACAGACATGCAAGAGTATAACCCGACTACTTCAACGTACCCAATCACGAGCCAGACGTTGCCTCAGATTTCGTCAGCCATCTCCCCAACTGCTGGACCTCAAACAGGTGATGGCATACCTACATTTATTATATTATTATACAATTACAAATATTGATATGGACATTTGGACGGTATACATGAATAAACAGAAGCTTATTTGAGAACTCGAAATCGATTTATAACCCGCTAAAATGTATTATCTTTTACATGGATACTTTGTCCCAGTAATGATGATAAATCGTTCATTTTCTACCAGAATATGAAATTTCGTAAAGAGTTTTCTATGACGGATAAGCTGATAAACATCCTGCACAAAGTCATATTGAGTCATGTAGTTTTTTTTCCCCTAAAAAATCATGAAATTATAAAAAATAAAAAAAAAACATTTCGGGCTCTGCATACGTAAATATTTTCAGCTATGCCAATTTACATATTGACAAGGTTTCCCAATCAGAAATTTCCTATACAATTATAAAAAAAACCATCAAGCCCAATTTCACTTTTGTAAACGTGGCTTAGGAAATGGTAAGAGTATTGAAATCTAAGAAAAGTATTTTAAGGGCCTCGATTTAAAAGAGGGGTAAAGTAATGGTATTGAAAAATAGTGTGTGGTTATGAATTCCCTCTAAAAATTAAAGGGATTAAAACGGACTACAAAATAATTCACTGTGTGTTTCATTGAATCAGATGAAGGTGACATTTTCCCTAATTTTTGTCAAATGTTTTATGACTTGAATAATAAGATATTTTTATTTGAAAAGCAATTCATAGAAATATATCAAAAATTCTGTTTCCCACTATATATATATTTGCAAAAAACAAAGAAAACAACAAGCAAATTACGAATACTCCTTGTTGTTTTCTACAGCCTTATATGCGGGCATAGGAGCTGGCATCATCCTGTTCCTGATAATTCTCGTTATTGTAGTCTTCTTGGTGATGTTTGTCAGGTTTGTATTCGCGTCATCGGTCATAATTATGCCGTGTGTTCATCCACATGGATTTTTGTGAGATCGTTCCACCTGACCTACAAACTATTCTTAATCTTATCAGTAGAGTTGAATTGAGTATCAATGAACTTTAGAAAGTAAAGAAAATTTGATATAGTTAGAGTTAAAAAATGAAGTATTATAATTCCAACTTTGAGATAAACTGTGAGGATTCGAAGTCCAGAGATTAATGAAAAGCCGAAACCAAGAATTTTTTCCCTTATTTTGAGGAGTGATCATAAAACAATACAGCCGTTGTGATGGTTTCCGCAATATTGATGAACTTGGGGCTAGAATTTTAGTTCAATAAATTTGAAACAAACCTATAAAAGACGGTGAAATTTTAAGTTTCCTTTATTTATAAAGTCGGCCTTATGAGGAATCTTAATTGATTATTACATCAACGGCTAAAAATTATCCGTTTGCTGGAATGTATCATGAATGATGCAGTATTGGCCAAAACTTTCAATTCCCCAGAGGACAATAGAGACAGTTTTAACATGTAAAACTATCAGTTGATTTCGATGCTTCCTTAACCTTGAACAGTCATTTTTGTACACATCATGGTTATCTAGAGCGTAATGCTTATGATCCCAAGTGTGAATATGACAGACAAATTTCATCTCAAGATCTACAGGATCAATATGGTGTGGTTATTGAATAAAAAACACAATTTGCTCTTTCTCTTAATTCAACGCTCGTATTCTCTTCACCTGAGGTTTACCATATCGGTCGTGACTTCTTTATATAAGGACAAGTTAGACAAACCTACTCGGAACATCGTGCCTTTTTAACATAACTTTTTTAAGTGTTTGCTCTAAGAGCATTTGCAAGACTATTTCCTGTTTGCACCCGACATGGTGTAACCGCAAACATATTCCAGTATTTACTACACCATAGTTGTCGTCATTCACAAGCACATGGGCAATTCCACGCTAAACGGGCCCACATTCAGACAAGAATTTTAAAGTTCAAGCAAGAACTGTAATCAATAAAACGAGTGTTGGAAGAGCATTTCTAACCTTGCAAAAGGAATGAGGTCGGTAACGGAAAGACGCCATAATGTCCTTCCGTTACCGAGCTCATTAATATGCATTACTTAACACTGATTCAGAGATTTAACAAACAAAAATCAGTGGATATTGATGGACTTTGTTCTAGCCTTACTTTTGCAAGGTTTGAAATGCTCTCCTATCATTCGTTTTCTTACAGTTCTTGCTTGAACTTTAAAATTTTTGTCTGAATGTCCTTCCGTTACCGTGGAATTGCCCACCATTTCATTTCATTCAGGTCTCGAAATCGTCGGAAGGACACGTCTTCCAACGCTAACATGGCCTTAGCCACATCAGTCGGGTCCACTGACACCAATGACTATGGTCCCTGCAACGTAGTCTACGACGGGACACTGCCACCAGAAGTTGAACACCCTGGTTCACGAGAAGGATTATCTGGAATTAATGAAATGAATAGTCGACGAAGTGTACTTTCCACTCCTCCAGCGAGAAATGATGGTGGGAATCGGGGCGTGTATGAGAGTGTCGGTGTAGGAATCGGGGATATGCCTCACGAACACCAGACGATGAACGAAAACGGACGATTGAGTGTAGTTTACGCAACCCCGGATAAGAACGTAAGCGTGAATATGCCATCCGGAAGTCGGGATACTGCTTCGGAAGACTTCGGCTCTCTATATGCAATGCCCGACAAGATCCGAGGACAGCCGGATGGACACGATGCTGATTCAGAGTCTCTTTACGCGAAGCCGGATAAATCTCATTCGTGTGATTCCACTTCGGGAATGGTCGAAAATGAACTTTATTCTATGTAATTAATTAACAAAATAGAGGGGATTAACGTGTTTGGCTTTGTCAACAGACATATGGAGGAGTTATTGGTCTGCATTACCTTCTCGCCAATACTTTATTTTTTTTTAAATTTTTAGACGCACTAATTGTTGGGAAATTACCTTTATGCATTGATCATCTGTTCATCTCCTTGTGAGAGCTAGTAAAATCTTACCAAGAGATCATCGAAATTTTCGATTTCATGTTTATCAATGCTAGTGTGAGAACGAACTATTTAACAAGTGAATTTTAGCAAAATAGACGCAAAAGATGGCAGTAAAACTATTTTAAGGTGTATATAGGTCAATCATGTCGATGCGAATATAAAAGGCAGTTCTATACTGGTGCAAATACCTGTGCATTTGTTAGTGAGTAAGTTTTATAATGATCGACTATTAGTGTAATCAAATAGTTTGATGTAATATTTACTTTATTTCATACATTTATATACCGTATATATCCTTTCATATTTTCAAACCAACAAAGTTATATAACACACCGATGTAAACCATCCCGCTTGCAAATTCTTGATCAAAATAAGCACCTTTAATGGGGAAAATGTCACTGCAGTGTAGAATTCCGTTGGTATTTCGTTATTGATATTTCTCACATATTTCTCCGCGCTCACCCGCATTTCAGAGGCTTAGTAATTTCGGGAAGAAGGACTTGTGTTAGACAATCTGCGCCAAATTGCATAAAAAGTTGAGTTTAAACACTCAGAAGATGAAAAGCAAGTCCTAACTACGCGCTCCTGATTGGTTTGAAATGGAGTTGCGTTAAATTTTCTGACTTGTGTTTAACCGCAACTTTTTATGCAATAGGGCCAAGGCATGACAATTCTGTCAATTCTGTAATCTAAAGAGTACATGGCGTATTATATTGAAGTATGTCGAGTCGCTGGTCGGGACAAACCAATCAGAATACTGTGAAATAGTTATACCAATTAAGAACTGTTGTCCTTGGGAAAGAAAGAATAACTGCTCGACAATATCGGAGGAAGGATCACGCCGATTCCGAAAGGAGTTTTTCATACAAAAGGTAAACACGGTAAAGAAATGTATTTTTGAACACACATTTATTGGATTCTGAGTGGCACATTGAACATGAAAAAAAAAAATCGTTTTATGAGTAATACACAGGCCAAGTTGTAATCTTATCTTATATTGAGATGTCAAGAAATGGCAATGGCCATCGTAAATTGTGTTCGCTTTACCGTAGCATAACACCAAGGAAGTGAATATTGGAGAAATGACCACAAACGCCATATATGCAGAAAATAAACATCGCAATCAATTGATAATTACCTCACTAAGGAGGTGTTGTTCTAAATCAACTGCAACTCAACTGCAACTTTGCAAATTGAAACGCGTATTTTCATTTGTGCACGGTATGCGCATTTCACAATACGCACATGAATCAATGATTTTGATCAACTGCAACTTGCGATCAATTGCAACTTTTGAGCAACAACCCCTTAATCTACATTAAATGTAATCAGCGATGACAGAGCTGTCATAATTAATGTTAAAAATTGCCGACAACGGAAAATGTTATTAAATATGTAGTGATGACGAAATTTCCGTAAAAGTGCACTTTACACCCTCAGAAAAAAAAAATTCACAATTTCAACTAAAAATTTCCGTTGCATGGGATATTCGGTGAATATACTTTTGCCACTTCTCGCCCAATTTTCTATAGTCAGAAGGTTGCTTCATGACGAGCAAATACAATTCGTGTCAAATGAAAGAAGTAAACCAGACAGTCAACTATGCCGTTTTAATTATGCTCTTGTAAATTAGTGGGTAACCAGGTGAAATCGATGAGAAAGAAATAAAATGAACCATTATAACAACTAAGGTGCTTTAGTTTGTTTATTAATGCATGGAAAACCGCATAATCAAATGAGAGTAAGGATTCCAGCCATTTAGCGATGTCCAATTGCGCTCGCGTAAATGCTATAATGACTGAGATTTTAAGAATACATGAAGAATAATTAAGGGAGATAGCTCTTATTTGAATAAAAAAAAGAATCGAGCTTTGGTTTGCAGCAAACGTTTAATGATGCAGAGTTCATTAGCTCTGAACAAAGGTAAAATCAGTAACTATAGGGAGGATAGGCCACACAAAGGGAATGCAGCAGCATTCGTGCAGAATAGCAACAAAACGTTCGCTGGACGTCAGCGAATCTATTATTAACGTACATTCCGTACAATTGATACGCATGAATGAAATACGCGGGATTCTTTGCGGTAACATAAGGTTAAGGATCCTTATTCATATTTTCTTTTAAATTTAGCTTCATCAATGCAATTTTGTGAACTGTTATAATAAATTGTTCTCAACAATTCAGAAACAGCTAAAACAGATTAGATCACGTTATCGAGACTCTATGGAAGCTGTATTATTGTGGATACAGCTAAATAGGCAATCCCTCCACATTCATTTCATTCGTATGGTATACATGTTAATTCTGCCTGTTGTTCTCTATTTGTAATTGATTTGTTTCTTATTTGTACATTTTTTTTTTGTTTTGCGAGTAAACCAGGAAATACATAAATACGCAAATTTAAGTGTAAATGTTATTTTATGTATCGTAACCTTTACAAACATAACCAAATTATATAAATTGCCATTAATTAAGCATTTTATAATTCATCCACCCTACATAAGTAAACAATTTAAGCTGATTTAAATGTTTCAAAATAAATTACATCTTAGAAAATGCTACACAATATAAGATGCCCTCAAATATTCATTTAACAACTTATATCTTCAATTCTGCATTGTTAATTTTCTTATGGGACCTCAAACGTTGGCGCCGTCAATTTTGACAACAACAACAGAAATCGGCGTCTGCTCTAAGATTTTATAAAACATTAACATCATGGTACATATCACAGGGACGCAAAGTTTTATGTAAACAATTCGTTTCTCTGTGTATGGATATTAGGATTCTTTTTCAATGCAGTCGTAATTAACGCCTGTTTCTAACACTGTTTGTCAGGATTTTACATAATTAAAAACACGGTTTCTACATCTGTACATTATATTCCAACTTTTCAATATCATTATGAATTGAATTATGCACAATTTATCCTCCTACACAATGTAAAGAGACTTATATATATTGAACGAGGCAATCTTTGATCCGCCTTGTCATGTTTTACTACCTAAATATTCATATGTTTCGATTGCCAAGTATGTCTGTTACGGAAAGATCTGAAATACTGTTTAGAAAACAGTCCTAAAAGTGATGGTAAAATGCTGCCAAACTGAATATTTTAGCAAACATATGGTCAATGTACATTTGTTGAAACACGCT
>BQKZ01006836.1:23742-36812 GCA_036244855.1 Temnopleurus reevesii | reverse complement strand
TAAAACAAAACATAAAGAAAGAAGCAGAAATCCTTATCCAGTCTAGACTAAAGTGTAATCTACTTACTAAATTCTTCATCATCATCATCACTTCCAGTTTCTTGGTAGTATATCTTATATCCGTACGTATCACAGTTATTTTCCTGTAGAGTCCATGATACATCTACACCATAGGAAGCTCCAGCAGCCTCAAGATATTCCACCTTTAATTCTGATGGGTCAAAACCTGAACAATTAAAGTTAATAAAGATACATACGTCATAAGAATACTATAAAACCAGGAATGTTTTGAACATATACAAACTTTAGCAATTAATTATACACATTTAAAATGCACCGACATTCACTAATTGCAGAGGACAATGAAAGGACAGTTTCACATGAGAAAAGATGAAAATAAGCAAAATTTGAAATTAAACAAATACAAATAATTTCCGTTTAATGAGGTAGTTAAAACCTTGTGTTAATTTAATGTTTATAATAAATCTCTATCATATTTTTACAATGTCTATTTCACAAGTTCTTATGCTTTGTTTACTGAAAATATGGAAAATAATCTTAAAAACTAAATAAATTGTAAAATTTTATATTAGTAATTGTGTATCACTTCTACTGATACATGTAGGTAGAACAAAGGCTATGATTTGCATGCATCTTTATCGTCCCATGCTTTTCCTTTTCATCTTCACGCATCAAACCTCAAAACTACATTAACAACAGAGAAAAGAATTCAATGATAAAAATTGAATTTCAAATTACAAGGAACAATGGAATAAAACAATGACCCGTTTGCTCATAAACTCAGGTTCAGTTAGGTTGAAACACTTCTCATTTGTTAATTACATGTGAATGCTCATAGCTGTGAAGTACGGAGTACATAGACAAGAAAGTCTAGATGGTTTAACCGATGTGAAGGCCTATGCCTTATAAGCATTGTATTATCATGATTAAATTTACACAGACTAAAATGACTTTCATTTTGAGTAAAACAGGAAGTAAAACATCTCATTACCTTTAGGAGAGACTTCACAAACATAATTAAGGGGCATGTCACAGATCTGAGATTGAACCTCTCCAGAAGATGTAAGTGCCCCGCAATCCAGCATCCCGTTGCCAGGGTAACCAGGACCCCACAGGTTCAGCTGCCAATCATCCGATTCTGTGCAGTCGACCCACTTCCATTCACCCTCTACTGATACATCAGAGTAGCCTATACAAAGAGTTTAGAGTGGAGGGTTACGGAAAATGTCAAAGATTGTAAATATGTTAATGTTTTCTGAATAGATTATGAAGCAGGTTTTGTGGGATGGTATATTACCAACTGATAGAGATTTCAAATCACAAACTAAATAGGAAAGAAGGAAAGAGATATAGGCCATTGACTATTTCTTCCTGAATCCTCCTGAAACCCTTGAACTGTCTACAGTCATCAGCAACATCATCATAATTTTGATCAGATCATCACCTTCAGAATCTTCATCATCATCACTATTATCACATCATCATCATCATCACCATCATCATCATCACCAACATCCTCTCCCTCATCCTCATAGTCATCATCATCATCATCACCATTTTTCCGTCATCACTACAATTACAAATACGGTATCATCAACATCATTGTTATCATCATCATCACCACCATCACTACCATCATCATCACTATCATCATGAGCATCATCATCATCATCAATCACCGTTCATGTACCTTTGCCTTACCTAACCACCAATCTCTATTATCACCAATAGCCGTGATCCTCTGCACGATATAATCCAACTCATCTTGATCGTTGATGATTGCAAGGTCTGAGTCCTTCTGGAACCCACAAGACTGCCTGGTGTAATGCCAGTAGGACCTTGCTTGAACAAACCGGTAGCACCTACCATTGGGAGCTTGGTCATAGCCATCTGGGCAAGGATCTGACGGGATAAACGTTCAATTAATAGAAAACTATCGGGTTTAGGATTTGATGATAGTGACTTCTCTTTGCTTTGTGGCTAGGGGATTGTTGAAACTCTTTGTCTACCAGCACTTTCCATAACTTTGTACCCTAGTAGGACTGCCTACTGTAATGCCAATAGGACCTTGCTTGAACAAACAGGTAACATGTACCATTGGGAGCATGGTTGTAGCCACTTGGGCAATATCTGTGAGGATGAAAAATCAGTTGTAAAGAATAGAAAACTAACTTGTTTGGGGTTTGATGATGGTGACATCTCTTTGCTTTCATGGTTTGGAGACTATGCAAAACCCCTTGTCTACCACACTTTCCACAAATTTGTATCATACATGTAGATTATCTTACAAATGTAAAAGTTACACCCATTGCAATGCCTGCAGCACATGAATCATTACCTGACTACTTGCCTTTCTGACTTTACCGACCTGTAGTAGATCCACAATGACAAGAAGAAGAATAGGAATGATTCTGTTTCTGAGGGTCCAGACCATGTTACATTGAATAAGTTTTATCATCAGTCCAAAGGAGTAAGTTGAGAATTACTTATTTTGATGGTTAAATCACTGCTAAATTGCCATCGAGAGTAAGTCAATAAAAACTGGTAAAAGCTGATTTAAACTTTATATATGTCTAGTCCTGGTAATAATGTTTTTCCTTTAGTCGGGTACATACAAATAAAAACCTATTGGACTTCTACAAACCTGTCATTGCAGAGACTGGTCCAACAGGAGATAGCTCATAGTCTTTACTGGTGAAAGCTGCAATAGTCACATCATATGTTGTGTTGGCTGTCAGTCCACTGATAGTTACGCTGGACACATCACCACCATAGACGAGAACTGAATGTATAGAGAGAATGAGAGAGAGAGAGAGAGAGGAAGGCAGAGTGACAGAAAGAGAGAAGTAATGGAAATTACATACATAAGTCAAACATTTCTTTAACCAATTGACAATTGAATTATATAATTCCCATAGACTTTGTTCAGGGCCAGCCTGGTTTCAGTAGTCAACAGGTTAAATAAAGAAAGCTCTATTTGATACTAAATTTTCTGAATCTGTGATGCACCATGTAACTTCAGCAAGCCATTGAACTTGTAATAGTAAAGATACTTAATTTTCATAGTTTTATAAAGTTCATGTTGACATTAAATAGCAGATGCTGGAACAGTTGGCACAAATGAACTGAAAATAAAAATGATGGACAGGAGTAACTAGAGGATCCACAGCAGGTTGCGGAAGCTTAGCCGACCTGGTGGTGGCGGTATGTTTAATTGAAAAAAGACAATAAAATCTATGAAATACATACAATACTTATATGTATTTTTTTATATGTATCACTTGAAAAATTACTCTTCCAAGGACAACCTACCCCAATTCTGGTTTGCTGAGTCTCCAGACAAATAGTATGATATCCTGTATCCAACGACATCACAGCTAGTTGGAGATATAGACCATGTGACCTCCAGGCCATAGGTCGTTCCCTCGGCAGCAAGGTCGTGCGGATTGCCATCTTCATCTGTGAACCCTGGAAAGGTATATAATGAAAGAGAAAATTTTGACAGAACCAAATGGCGATAGTACTAAAAATATCCATGATTTTACAATGAAATGATATGGAATGAAATGATATATTCTATAAAATTCATACCTGTCAAAAATTTCAGGAAATTTCATGCACGGATTACGATAAAGTCCAGTAAGTGCAATGAATGTATTATTCTTCCTACTGTGCTACACGTAGGCCAGTAATGGTAGCAATCAGTCAAGATATTTTTGCTATTTTTGCACAATTATGGTATTAGAACTACCGATCGACACGCCAGGACCCACAAAGTCAAGACACTCGACATGTACTAGTTAAAATTTCCTCTTGCTGTAAGCTTCTTCATTTGGCTAATGAGACAACTCTTGGTAGATAAAACAAATGAAATGAACTGAATTAAAAAAAAAAGTATTCTTAGCTCTTGGGTAAATCTCACACAGATAACTGAGCGCCGTATCACAAACCAGATCCAAAATCTGGACATCAGACTGGAGGGCTTCGCAGTCCAGACAGCCATTACCGGGTTGATCCTGGTATAACA
This sequence comes from Temnopleurus reevesii, assembly GCA_036244855.1. Taxonomy (NCBI): domain Eukaryota; kingdom Metazoa; phylum Echinodermata; class Echinoidea; order Temnopleuroida; family Temnopleuridae; genus Temnopleurus; species Temnopleurus reevesii. Next base: position 32,764 of record BQKZ01006836.1, on the reverse strand, counting down.
TTGACTACATTCACTATGAAAACCATGGAAACTGCAATAGCGTTCTTACCTCTGGGATAAATTTCACACAGATAACTGAGCGCTGTATCGCAAACCAAATCCATAATCTGACCATCGGGCTGGAGGGCTGGACAGTCAAGACAGCTATTACAAAGGTGATCATGATGTACCACCTACATGTACAACATGCACTACAAAAATTATGGAAAGGGCAATAGCATTCTTACCTCTTGGATAAATCTCACACAGATAACTAAGTGCCGTATCACAAACTAGGTCCACAATGTGACCATCGGGCTGAAGGGCTGCACAGTCCAGTTGGCCGTTACCAGGGTGACCAGGTGACCATAATGATTCCTGCCAAGCAGTCGACTCGGTACAGTCGATCCATCGCCAATCGCCTTCTACAGATTGGTCAGAATAACCTGGAACAAAAATCATTTCATGCTTAGTTATGACATTCAAGGTTGGAGAGTGAATTCATTAAATTTCCTGTTGTCCATTTTTGCTAAAATCTCTCTATATTCCGATTAAAGAAAAGTGTATTTAAAATAAACATTTGTGACTCCTTTTGAATTGCAGATCGCTGGGAATATCAATCATACGCCTTCCACAAAAAATATGATTTTCTCCAGATGATGATGAATTTGAGGATGATGTCAAGTTTCATAATGACGATGATAATTACTTCATGATGATTGTGATGGTAATGGTGACAATAATGATAATGACGTTCAAGGTGATGATGATGATGATGATGATGATGATGATGATTATTGTGATGATGATTATGGTAATGACAACTATCCTCATCATGGAGTTACTACTGATGATGATGATAATGGTGGTGGCATTGAGGAAATAGACAGAATTTGATTCTAGGACATCCTAGATTGAAAAGATTGGAGCCATTACCACCAGGGCTTCCAATTTAAAATGTACTGATTCATACATTAATATAGAAAACTGCAATGAGATGTTGGAATTATTTGGGATCTCTGCACATGCTTGCATTGATTCATTTTGGACATGCCCATCTTATCTACTCCCCTTATCTGTCATACCTATTTCTCGGTTTCCACACTCACATACTAATATGTGACAAGTCAACCCCTAAAAAAAAAAAAAAAAAAAAAAAAAATTTACGACGATATGATAATTCTCCCGATCGGAAGAGCACACGTCTGAACTCCAGTCACTAGCTTATCTCGTATGCCGTCTTAAAAAAAAAAAAAAAAAAAAAAAAACCAAGACAAGCCCCTTTTTTATTGACTATGATGTAATATCTGACTTGTCAATATGAATTGAAAACTTTTTCATAATATCGCTTACCTATCCACCACATCTTTTCAGTGTCAATCTCCGCCGTCCTATTCAACAAGAAATCCAGCTCCGTCTGATCGTTGATGATGGCGAGATCAGAGCCGGCCTCGTTATCGCAGGTCCTTCTGCCCGTTGGCCACCAGGACCCATATTCCAGGATTCTGAATCGGTAACAGTGGCCGTTGGGCCCTTCCTCATAGTTGTTTGGGCATGGATCTGGAAAAATGTTAATGGACGAGAGGACAAGACAAGATAATTCTTGCAACTAAAATAGGCCATTTGAAACAATATTTAACTTCAAACAATACAAAAGAACCCACATTACGTAATAGTGTGTTCAACAGTAAATAAGCATTTGTTGGAAGCATTAGGAGCATTAGCAAAAATCTATTTGGGTACCTTTGCCAATGATGGCCTTTATGCAAACACATGTCCCAGTTCTGATACATTTGGTAGGTTGGGAAGGTGTCTATACATGTAAGACAGTTCTAGATTTGAACCCCTGACCTAACATACATAAACCACAGAGCCTTCCACAAACCTGTCGTTGCAGAGACCACAGGAGATAGCTCATAGTCTTTACTGGTTAAAGCTGAAATTGGACATTCCTGGATTTGAACCCATGACCTATAGTACATGAACCACAGGGCCTACGACTAAACTGTCATGGCGGTGACTGGTGCAACAGGAGATAGGTCATAGTCTTTACTGGTGAAAGCTGCAATAGATCAGTCCGGGATTTGAACCCATGACCTAAAGTACATGAACCACAGGGCCTACTACTAACCTGTCATGGCAGTCACTGGTCCCACAGGAGATAGCTCATAGTCTTTACTAGTGAAAGCTGCAATAGGACAGTCCTGGATTTGAACCCATGACCCTAAGTTCATAACCAGAAAGATACTACTAACCTGTCATTGCAGTTACTGGTCCAACAGGAGATAACTCATAGTCTTTACTAGTGAAAGCTGCAATAGTCACATCATACGATGTATTGGCTGTCAGTCCACTGATAGTTACGCTGGACACATCACCACCATAGACGAGAACTGAATGTAAAGAGAGAATGGGAGAGAGATGAAGGCAGAGTGAGAGAAAGAGATAAATAATGGATATTACATACATAAGTCAAACATCTCCTTAAAGGGGAACCAATCCCTGGGATCATCGTGTTCTCATGGGAATAAGTAAAATCAGATGAACAAACTGTAAAAATTTGAGCAAAATCGGACAACCCGCTCAAAAGTTATGACTTTTCAAAGTCACAGAGAATTGACAATCACTGTCGCCAATGGGGATCTGTGCGATCGGCAAAACGGACGGAATCTGTGACGTCATGTCGGACAACTCCTCATTCACTTTGTACATAGAATNAAATAAGAGGACAAGAGAAGATAATTCTTGCCACCAAAATAGGCCATTTCAAACGATATCTCACTAAGGAGCCTGCATTAAGTAAGTTAGAGAGTGTATTCCACAGTAAAGGAGCATTCGTTAGAGCAGCAGCAAAGATCTAGTTGAGAACCTTTGTCAATTGTGGTCTAGATGCAAACACATGTATACACAGAATATTATTGAAGCTTATCAGTTGTTGCGATAATTGTGTCTGTACATTCTAGTTCTGTATCTTTGCTTGTCCAGATTGTAACCCAGATGATGTATGTTGAGTTTTGAAGGAGACCATGACAAAACCACTCACAAAATCACTACCACCATTGATCTATTCAAGTATCTTACATGCAGCTAAAGTTATTTAGATACATGTACCAATTCTGATGTAAGTGAATAAGACTAAACCTTACCAGTTGTTGCAATAATTGTGTCTGTAGGTTCTAGTTCTGTATCTTTGCTGGTCCAGATTGTAACCCAGATGTTGTATGTCGAGTTGGGAAGGAGTTCAGTGACTGAGCCACCCACTGACTGACCACCATTTACATATACTGCAGAAAAACAAGGAAAAATAAAAACCAGTTTCCTTTAAACTCCAATAAAAGACATTTATGTACATTGAATTAAGTTCAATTCAAAATAACATTTTCATTTATTTTCAACAAAAACAAATCAATGATGTACATAATTTATCATTGTAATCAAATGATAGAGCAATTAGCACATAGATTAATGATTGAGTAAACAAATTGAAAGAAAATGGTGCAGATCCAGAAGCAAAGCTTGTGTTGGATGCGCTGGCAAATATAAAAAAGGGAATACATCCGTTTGATATATCAATATCTGGATTAAAAACTGATATAGAGGTTGAACAGTGTTTTGCTTTGGTCAGTGATAATTTTCATGATTTATGAATAAAGGGCACCAAGATACTGGACATCTCACTCAATTAATATTTTGGTGAGCCAAGCCCAAATAAATTAGTACATATTCAATGACAGGCAATTAAATTCAATCAAGGGTTTATCAAAAACATATCTTGGCAGACTGAAAGCTAACTTCCAATACATTTTGCAACTATAAACAAGCGTAAATACTGCCACAATCAATAGTAATTATACGAGGATAACATTGTAAATGTAATTAAAGAAATACAATACATGTACATTTGTTCATTAGATCATGTAAAGTATCGACAAATGTCAGAAGTAATCAAGTGAAAATAAATGATAATAATGCTATTTAATGCTATTCATATAGTGCCAAATCAACGCTGTAGAGTTCTCAAGGCGCACTAGGAAAAGAGTTTGTAAGAATAGCTTAAGAAGTATTTACAAGTCTTTTGACTGACAGTAGAGTAAAAGAGCTTTCTATGTCGTCACCCTAGGTTATTCCAAAAAGCTCAGGCTTGTGAATGGGTATGCTCAGTCCCCCTGGGTTTTTAGAAACTTTGGGTATGTTGAGAAAGCCAGAAGAGGAAGAACAGAGTAATCATGTTGGGTGTAGTGTTGAATTAATGAAATACTAATGAAAAAATAATACATAATTAGAGGTGTAAAAGTAAAATTGAAATAAAAAAACGTCAACACACACACTACCTGATCGTTCAACATCACTTTCCCCATTTGCAAGCTCATAGTAGATTCTGAATCCAACAGCATTACATCCGTTCTGCAGGGAGGCCCATGTGACGTCAATTGTATACATCCCGCCTGTGGCATTCAAGTTCCTTACTATCTGAGACTCAAGATCAAAACCTGCACAACAAAACAAAATAAAAATGGTTGGTTATATTTGATCAGTTGAGCTAATTTGATTTTTTATTTACTGAGCAGTTGAATTTGTATCATAAGATTTTTGAAAAATGGACTGATTGTTTTTATCTAATTAATTATGCTATTTTTCTTTTCTTTATACAAAAAAATACTGGTTATAGAAAGCTAATTGTGGGTATAAACATTTCTTTTATCATTATTAACATTTCAACTAAAAAAGAATCTGCACACAAATTTATTTTCCCATGTTGTTTTAACTTGTTTTTGATTTTTTATGTAGTTCAATTTTTTCAACCTTTTTTTCGCTTATTATTTTAGCAAAATCGTTTGCAAATATTTTGTTTAAGAATTAGTTTGCTAAAATAAATTCATTTCAGCCATTGAACACAAAAAAGTGTACGAACAAAAAATGATACTTCTTGTCTTTGTTTTTGAGCAGTTTTGAGGCAGACATGCATGTATGTCGTGTAACATTAAAAGTTTCAAGAGACTTGAAAGAAAAAAGTCAATGAACCACGTGATTAGAAAGTTTTGCATGGCAAATCAATTGCAAAATTCTTTGAGGGGGCCTCAGAGACCCCCCCCCCCCACCACCCCAGCCAAGTTAGGGTTAAGAATTACCTTTAGGAGAGAGTTCACAGAGGTAGCTGAATCGTCTATCACAAGGTTCATTGATAAATTCTCCACCAGGCTGTAAGGCAACACAGGAGTAGGTTAGATTGGAGGGGTAGCCTGGTGCCCAAAGGCTAGTCTGGTAAGCGTTCGCGTCACTGCAGTCGACCCATTTCCATTCCGATGCAATGTAAACATCAGATAAACCTATGGAAAGAAAGAATAATTTATCGGGAAATGTTTAAAAACACAGTTAATTCAATGATAAAATTCATCATATGTACAGGTATTTCTTAGATTAGAAGGGTAGCTTTGGGCCCATTAATGATAGCCAGATCGGAATCCTCCACGTTGTCGCACGTCCGCCGTGCAGTGGCCCAGTGGGATCAGAATTTGTTAGGGATCCTGAAGCAGTAACACCGATCGTTTGGACTTGTGAAAAATCTGAACAAAACGGCTTAATCGTTAAGTAGATTGGCATTCAAAATAAAGAAAAGTACGTCATATTGGGTCAATCTCTTTTGTTCGGTTGGCTATAAACGCCGTCTCCTCCGCATCGTTGATGATAGCCAGATCGGAATCCTCCACGTTGTCGCACGTCCGTCGTCCAGTGGCCCAGTGGAATCCGAACTCATTGGAGATCCTAAAGCAGTAACACTGACCAAGTGTACTCTTGCAAAATCCGAACAATACCACTTAAGCGTTCAGTAGATTAGCACTCAAAAGAAAGAGAATTTTGCTTACCTATCCACCAAGTCATATTTGGGTCTATCTCTTTCGTTCGGTTGACGAGGAACGCCATCTCCTCCGCATCGTTGATGATGGCCAGATCGGAATCCTCCACGTTGTCGCACGTCCGTCGTCCAGTGGCCCAGTGGGAACCGAACTCGTTCGGGATCCTGAAGCGGTAGCATCGACCGTTTGGACCCTCCTCATAATTGCTTGGACAGGATGCTAAAGAAGAAAGAAATTTTTTAAAGAAAACTCTGCATCTTTTTTGCCTACCCACACTTGCTGCGAATTTATACCCTAGAAAATCTTAAAAACAAATTACTCCCATTGCAATGCAAGCAGGGTATTCAGCACTACCTGACTGTCAATCTGTCTTATCCTACCAACATGGAGTGAATTCACAATCAATTCAAAGAATGTGAATTCTGAGGGTCCATATCATGCTACATTGAGTAGTTTTTAGGGACAGTCTGAATGAGTTAGTAAGGAATTACTCATGTTGATACAATGTAGTTAAAATCACCATAATGTAATCAACAAGAGTGAGTCCACATTTTTTTAAAGTATTAAAAGATACATATAGTCCTGGAAATAACCCCTTTAGCTTGACTCACGTACATTAAAACAAAACCATAGGACTTCTACAAACAGGTCGTGGCAGTAACTGGTCCTACAGGAGATAGCTCAGAGTTTAGAATGGTGAATAAGAGTCTAAGATACAGCTGCTATACATGTAAGACAGTTCTGGATTTGAACCCATGACCTAACATACATAAACCACAAAGCCTTCTACAAACCTGTCGTTGCAGAGACCACAGGAGATAGCACATAGTCTTTACTGGTGAAAGCTGAAATTGGACAGTCCTGGATTTGAACCCATGACCTAAAGTACATGAACCACAGGGTCTACTACTAACTTGTCATGGCGGTGACTGGCCCAACAGGAGATAGCTCATAGTCTTTACTGGCCGGTAACAGATTTGAACCCATGATCTTACCTCCTAATAAAGTAATTGCAAGTGTGCAAACCAAATATTTTGTAGCATTGACTGCACCCAAAACAAAATTATACATACATGTAGTTTTAACTGGTAAAAAATAACCCTTTCTCTAGGAGACATAGTTCTTGATTTTAACCCATGGCCCTAAGTACATAAACCAGAAACTACTACAAACCTGTCGTGGCAGTGACTGGACCAACAGGAGATAACTCATAGTCTTTCCTGGCACAATGCGATAGGGACATAATTATGGGATTGAATCCATGACCTAAAGTACATAACCAGAAAGCTACTACTAACCTGTTGTGGCGGTGAATGGTCCTACAGGAGATAGCTCATAGTCTTTACCGATGAAAGCTGCAATTGGACAGTCCTGGATTTGAACCCATGACCCTAAGTACATAACTAGAAAGCTACTACAAACCTGTCATTGCAGTTACTGGTCCAACAGGAGATAGCTCATAGTCTTTACTGGTGAAAGCTGCAATAGTCACATCATACGATGTATTGGCTGTCAGTCCACTGATAGTTACGCTGGACACATCACCACCATAGACAAGAACTGAATGTATAGAGAGAATGAGAGAGACAGAGAGAGATGAAGGCAGAGTGAGAGAAAGAGAGAAGTAATGGAAATTACAGACATAAGTCAAACATTTCTTCAACCAATTGACAACTGAATTATATAATTCCCATTGTTCAGGGCCAGCCTGGTTCCGGTAGTAAAGAGGTTAAATAAAGAAAGCTATATTTGATACTAAATTTTCTGAACCTGTGATGCACCACGTTACTTCAGCAAGCCATTGAACTTGCAATAGTAAAGATACTTCATTTTCATAGTTTTAAAAAGTTTATGTTGACATTTAAAAAGGGGATGCTGGAGCAGTTGGCACAGATGAACTGAAGATAAAAATGATGGACAGGAGTAACTGGAGAATCCAGAGTAGGTTGTGGCAGCTTAGCCAACCTGGTGGTGGCAGTATGTTTAATTGAAAAAAGACAATAAAATCTATGAAACACATGCAATACTTATATGTATTTTTTTAATATGTATCACTTGAACAATTACTCTTCCAAGGACAACCTACCCCAATTCTGGTTTGCTGAGTCTCCAGACAAATAGTATGATATTCTATATCCCACCACATCACAGCTAGTTGGAGATATAGACCATGTGACCTCCAGGGCATAGGTCGTTCCCTCTGCAGCAAGGTCATGCGGATTGCCATCTTCATCCGTAAACCCTGGAAAGGTAGATAATAATGAAAGAGAAAATTTTGACAGAACTCAATGGTGATATGGTACTAAAAATATCCATGATTTTACAATAAAAGATAATAATAAAGTTCCTACATGTACATGTCAAAAAGCAGGGCAAGGCATATGATGAAAGTGCAGAAGGTACACAAACGCAGTCTGTATTCTTTTTATTGTCTGAGGCCAGTAATGGTGGCATTTAGTCTAGATATTTTTGACAATGAGGTTTTTATTTTGGAGGAGTGATACCAGGGTTATGGGGATACTTCTTTGTGATATCGGTACAATGTAATTTATTAGAAATCCCAATCAGAATGCTGGGACCGACAACGAATATCGAAAAAAATCCCACAAAATCATGACATTTGACATATTGTGAGAATTTCCTCTTGCTGTGAAATTTCTCTAAAGGCGTGTATGTTAAAATTGCAAATTTGACTAAAGAGGCTACCCATGATGAATATAAGAAAGGAAATGAAATAGATTAAAGTATAGCGTTGTTACCTCTTGGCTAAACCTAACAGAGATACAGTGTAACTGAGTGATGTTTCACAAACTAGGTCCACAATCTGACCATCAGGCTGGAGGGCTGCACAGTCAAGATATTTATTACCAAGGTGATCATGATGTTCCACCTACAACATTCACTTCAAAAACTAGAAATTGCGCGCTCGGCGAGTTGCGCAGCCGAGCACATGTATCCCCCGAACCAACAACATTGTGGGTTTTATTACTGTCAACTGAACCAGGTTGGTGGTGTATGTTGTTGTACCACTATTTCTTTACATCATAGTTACCATAGCAACCAGGTCTTCGCCCCACACCAAATTCAATAGGCTTCATCCTCTTTCCTTAATACACCTTCATCCCAAACTTGAAAATGACTGGATAAGAACTCGGACCTGTAGAGCATTCACAAGGTAATATTAACTA
>BQKZ01006836.1:4789-16980 GCA_036244855.1 Temnopleurus reevesii | reverse complement strand
CACAGGAGTAGCTTAGATTGGAGGGGTAGCCTGGTGCCCAAAGGCTAGTCTGGTAAGCGTTCGCGTCACTGCAGTCCACCCATTTCCATTCCAATGCAATGTAAACATCAGATAAACCTATGGAAAGAAAGAATAATTTATTGGGAAGTGTTTAAAAAAAAGTTAATTCAATGATAAAATTCATCAGATGTACAGGTATTGCTTAGATTAGAAGGGTAGCCTTTGGCCCATTGATGATAGTCAGATCGGAATCCTCCACCTTGTCGCACGTCCGCCGTGCAGTGGCCCAGTGGGATCGGAATTTGTTAGGGATCCAGAAGCAGTAACACCGATCGTTTGGACTCGTACAAAATCACTTTATTGTTAAGTAGATTGGCCTTCAAAATAAAGAGAAGTCATATTTGGGTCAATCTTATTTGTTCGGTTGACTGTAAACGCCATCTCCTCCGCATCGTTGATGATATAAGCCAGATCGGAATCCTCAACGTAGTTGCACGTCCGTCGTGTAGTGGCCCAGTGGGATCCAAACTCATTGGAGATCCTAAAGCAGTAACACTGACCAAGTGTACTCGTGCAAAATCCAAACAAAACCACTTAAGCGTTCAGTAGATTAGCACTCAAAAGAAAGAGTATTTTCCTTACCAATCCACCAAGTCATATTTGGGTCTATCTCTTTGGTTCGGTTGACGAGGAACGCCATCTCCTCCACATCGTTGATGATAGCAGATCGGAATCCTTAACGTTGTCGCACGTCCGTCGTGCAGTGGCCCAGTGGGATCCAAACTCGTTCGGGATCATGAAGCGTTAACAACGACCGTTAGGACTCGTGCAAAATCCAAACAAAACCACTAGAGCATTTAGTAGATTAACCCTCAAAACAAAGAAAATATTCCTTACCTATCCACCAAGTCATATTTGGGTCGATCTCTTTGGTTCGGTTGACAAGGTATGCCATCTCCTCCGCATCGTTGATGATGGCCAGATCAGAATCCTCAACGTTGTCGCACGTTCGTCGTCCAGTGGCCCAGTGGGATCCAAACTCGTTAGGAATCCTGAAGCGGTAGCATCGACCGTTTGGACCCTCCTCATAATTGCTTGGACAGGATACTAAGGAAGAAAAAAAGTCCCTGATTATAACAATTCAATAGACAGATAAATCTAAATTGTGACAGCGACCATTCAGCCTCCCTTCATATTCGCTCTGAAAAAATACTGAAAGGCAATTCAATCATTATTTAACATTTTTTTCAATGTCCAAACATTTTTTTCCTTATTTCTTACTTCCAAACGACCATGCTGCTAAGGACCTACTCCAATGAACTAAAAATTAACGATAACTGAATAAGTTATCCCCAAAGATTAAATTTTAAACAGGATAAGCACAAAGATAGTGGTATGGCCCTGAAAAAGCAATACAGAAGTACATTATCCATTATTTTGTACAGTATCAACGATTAATTGTTTGGACACAATGGCAAAGCAAAGATTGATTATAATAATTATTCATCCCTTTTCACAACTCACATTTGAAAGTAAATGAAATTTTTAAATCTTTTTCTTTTGGTATGTTTCTCCTGACAGGCATGTGAAGCAGACATTATAATAAACATTATAATGTTGGATCTTAATTGTTTTATACTGATGTGAAAATTCATGATAAAAAAAATTAACATGCATAGAAAAAATGGAATTCTAAAATGTAGCTAAATAATCCCATCTACACAAAGAGAGTGAAATCATCAAGTACTATATATTAGTCAATAGTAAGCAGAAATTCTTGCAATTTCGGACTAATTCAACACATCAGGGTGTTGTGAATTTCCCGTTTTTGGAAGCATTTCTACACATACTGTACCAGTGTGCATCATACAGAGTGGAAATTATCTAAGGCCGCAAAATTCACAAAAGTAAAACCACTTTGAAAATTTCAGCTTATACAGTACAAAAACAATTTAAGGCACGTTCTTGTAGAATGTGCCAGCCATTTAAAATGAAAAATAATTGTTGACATTAATAGAATTTCTCTCAATGTTTATCAACAATAAAACTCACATGATGTTCCGGTGGTGAGAACAGGAGCAAGCTCCCCATCAATGGAGATAATCGCTGCCACATCTACGACGTACCTCGTGTTAGGTATGAGACCTGTGATGGTTACACTGTCTGTGTCTCCAGGATATACAAGCACTGGGGGAAAAAAGAAACAATTATTTTTAAACATCAGGAGGGTTGCCAACATCAAATCGAAATCTTTGTCTTTTTTGTGCTTAGAATGGAGAGAATCGCTGCTACACCAACGACGTATCTTGTGTTAGGTACGAGGCCTGTGATGGTTACACTGTCTGTGTCCGTTCATGTCACCTTGAGCTCAACTAAACACCTTTTTAACATCATAAGACATTTAAGGGAGCTGATTCGGTCCATTCTACCAATAAGCTAGTTTTTCTTTTTGGCCTCAGACACCAAAGTACTTATTTTGTACTTCAGAAAGTGCATAAAAGTCATCAATAAATCCATTTTAACTGGACTTACTAAACTCTGAATCAGATTCTTCTTCGTCAAGTTGATAGGTAATTCTGTAACCTATGACATCACAGCTCCTTGGAGAAACTGTCCACGTCACCTCTAGACCAGCTGAGATTCCTGTAGCCAGCAAGCTCTGTACATTCCCTTCATCCCAATCAAACTCTGTATGAAAAACAACCACAGCAGAATAATACTTAAAACAATTATGTATTTCTGGCTTTGAACTCATTTGTTGTCACCACATTCATTTAAAAATGACAATAAACACAAGATTTGTAATGCATCATCTATCTAGTTAAACTATTCCAAGGTGCAGAGGGAAAAAAAGTACACTGTATACAACAGAAAACATTTTAAATAATTTATATTCTAAAGTAATTTGTAAAGAGTAGGATAAAGAAAAAGACTTGTCTATTTTCAATGAATAGTGTAACTGCTCATTTATAGATTATAGTATTGCATTAATAAGTCATAACATTACGAACTAAATTTTGTGTAATATCATTGAAATCATTTTGAGTCACACATGTGTCTGAATTGTGTTGTGATCATCAAGTGTACATGGAATTGTGGAAAGTTCATTTCACTACCAGTGCTCAAACTTAGTGTAAAGTAGTTGGAGTAATCATTAACACTGCAGGACAGTTTTTAGAATGCCACAACTGCCTCATATACTGTAAAATCTGAAATTTTCGCCGGGATCTTATTTTCCCCAATTTCGTGACCATGAAGTTGCTAAAATTTCCACTCATCATAATGCCCATAGAATTGTGTACAATAATCTTTCAAAACAAGAAAATGATAACTTGTTAATACGGAACTATGTTTGGAATTCGTTGAATTTGCTAAAATTGTGTATGCTAAAATATTGGCTTTTACAGTACTTCTTGCAATTTCATCCTTCATTGCTAACCTCTAGATGCGAGCTCACAAACATAGCCAAATACAAGGTCATCACAGATGAGGTCAACAACATCACCAGTGGGGCGGAGAGCTGCGCAGTCGTGAAGTCCGTTGCCAGGGTAACCCAGTGCCCACAGAGAGTCCTGGAAAAAATTGGATGCTTCGCAGTCGATCCATCTCCAATCTCCTTCAGCGGACTGATCAGAATACCCTGATAAATGATATATCAATTGGAAAGGAAATCATGTATTCATTACATCTCAAATTAACACTTACAAATGATACACATTGATAAATGGAACAGGGTAGCCCCTGCACAAACTCTAAGGCAATATACAAAATTGAGTAGTCATTGAGTTAAGAATTTTCTATTATGGATAGTGAATCAAATGACTAAGTCTGTGGGAATATACAAAATTGAGTAGTTGTTGAGTAAAGAATTTTCTATTATGGATAGTAAATCAGATGACTAAGTCTGTGGGAATATACAAAATTGAGTAGTCGTTGAGTAAAAAATTTTCTATTATGGATAGTGAATCAAATGACTAAGTCTGTGGGAATATACAAAATTGAGTAGTTGTTGAGTAAAGAATTTTCTATTATGGATTATATAGTAAATCAAATGACTAAGTCTGTGGGAATATACAAAATTGAGTAGTCGTTGAGTTAAGAATTTTCTAAATGGATAGTGAATCAAATGACTAAAACATTATACCTGCAGTAATTTATACTCCCCTCTCCACTTCTAGTATGTCATTCTTTACGAAAATATTCCAGAATGAAATATCACATCAAATAATAAACTATGGGTCCATGCCTCACTAAGCCTTTTCTTTACAGGGCTACATGTAATTGGCCTATTACCATTATTGAAATAAAGACCTCCCACCCCCAGAATAAAAAAATGGTGTGCAATAAGCCTCTGAAAGATTGAAACACAATTTTTCAATTCAATTCAAATTTTATTTTTCATCTCCATATGAATCATATATACAAAAAAAATGGTAATACAAAATAATACAATGATGTTTTCCAATAAATCAAGGGAATGTACACAATAAATTCATAATATAATAAGAACAAAAATATTGATTTGTACATCGAAGAATTGATGACATAGAATTTTGAATGTTTTGTTGATAAAATAATATATTCAATAGAAATGGAGGAACCCATTAAAAAGTTAAAACTTGTAAGATATGGGTCCCTCAGAAAACATTACAAAAATAAATATATCATTATAAAGAAATTCAATTTACATGTACTTATACTTTCTACATTTATTTATATCCTCTTACCGATCCACCAGCTAATGTTTGCATTCAGCGCCATCGTCTTTGCCATCACAAAGTCTTACTCGGCCTGGTCGTCGATCACCAGCAGATCGGAGAAGTAGCCATTATAGTAGCAGTTCTGCCTGGCAGATGGCCACCAAGAACCAAACTGACTGGTTCCAAATCGGTAGCAGCGTCCGTTTGGACCCTCCTCGTAGTTTGATGGGCAGGATGAGGCTGTGAATGGGAGGACATATGGATTAGAAATATATCATTATGATTCAGATGGTGAATTGTTTACCTCGTTCTTTAGATCAGGCTCCAAACACAAAGTCATTATCATCATCAATCACCATCATTGTCATTACCATCACCATTGCCATCAATATAATCATCAATACTAACTATACCACCATCATTACCAACTACACCATCATCATTATACTCATCATCATCATCCTCCTCCTCCTCCTCCTCACCATCATCATCATCACCTCATTATAATCATCATCATCATCATTATCACCACCACCATCAACGTAAGTATCATTATCATTCTAAACATCATCATAATAATCATCACTTTTTATGTAATCACTTAAATCATCATTATGATTCCAGTACTGATAATTGTCATTACTTTCAAAACTGTATCCAGCATAATTGTCACCGTCATCAGCTTCCCCCTTCTCCTACATGTAATTCTCATCATCATAATAATCAGTATCATCATCATTATCATCATTATCATTACCACCACCATCATCTTATAGTTTGATTAGAACATGAGAGAGAATACTCACTTGTCATTTTGTCAATTGGTTCTGTTTCTTCAAGCACTGTCTCCTTACTGGTGCTTATTGCCACAGAGATGGAGTATGAAGTGTCAAGGTTCAAACCTCTCACAAAACCATATGTAGATTGGCCCCCATCAACATACACTGTCATAAAAAATGGGTAAAATTGAATATATCAGAGTTGTCAAATGTTTCAGAATATGCATTAGGTATATCTTTAGATGAATCCAGGTCTTTGGGCCTCCATCGCGAGTGAATGACAAAGAGCGTGGTTAAATTGTAATTTTTTTATCTCATTTTTATACAGCTGGTGCATTATTTACACTTTAATTTTACTTCATGAATATTACAGAATGGTTGGCATCTCTGATAAATGTATTCAATTTTTTCCTGATCTGTGTAATGACTGTTTTCATTTAAAAAATGTAACAAGATGAATTCTCAACCACATGCAATAAAAATTTATGCCTCTGCATTCATGGGATTAAAAACTCATTACCTACAGACAAAATCAGAAACAAATACCTTGTCAATATGCATGAATTGGTTACGGTTGAAGTTTTATGGCTAAAACATATTGTAGTTAACAAATTATTTTGGGAGTATTCTCAATTTTTTTTTGTCCTGTGACCTTTGGCCACATGAGCTCAAAATCTAATCACCTCAAACTGAAAACACTCTGCAGTGATCATACTAGAAGCTGAAATTTTCACTGGGGTTTTATTTTAGCAAAAAAAAATCACTCATTACAATGCTATTGACCTGTGTACATTTATCTTTCAAAATGTGGACATATAACAACTCGCCAATTTGCGAAAAGGTTTGGAATTCCGTGAATGCATTACAAATTTATGAGGGCTAAAATATCGGCTTTTACAGTTACAGAAAGCACATTTAATTTTGCCAGTGTATTCATCAAGAACCAAAAACACCCTTTGTATGCTAGTGAATATTTTCTTGATGACTGCAGTCCATTGCAAATACTTTCTAGCAGTCAAAACGTCAATGGGCTGATAAAATCTTGCATCTCACTTTTTTGTGAAAATTTCTTCTTTTAAAAACCTTGTACCAAGGGTGATGCACTTTGTCCTATGTAAATTTCAGGCTTCAATTTGAAAATACTGAGTGTCTGTGGCACCGTACGTAGACCTTTGTCCCATTCATTATAGTGTTAGGGCAGCCATGCTTTAGGGATCTCCTGAACATTTTTTTGAGGTATGAGGTTTTATCAGCCCATCGCCAAATAGCATTACTTGATGTTTTGTCGCCAGTTCCATCAGACGGCTGAGAGTAGATAAAATATCCCGTTGCATCACAGTTATTGTCAGGCAGGACCCAGCTGACATTCATATAGTTGGAGAATCCACTTGCAGAAACGCTTTGGACCACAATTGCTTCTGAGTCAAATCCTGAGCAAGAAGTGGTAGAGAAAGAGAGATATTTGATTTTACAGATTTGATCATTAAAGGGGAACCCACCCTGCAATTATTGTGCAGACGTCATTGGATGAAGAGATATTTGATTTTACAGATTTGATCATTAAAGGGGAACCCACCCTGCAATTATTGTGCAGACGTCATTGGATGAAGAGAAGTGTTATGAACAAACTGAAATTTAGAACAAAATCAGATAATACAATCCATAATGAAAGTTATGGATTTTGAAAGGAGGAGGTCCATTTGGTAAGGACTTGGTAGGCGCTGCAGTCAACCCATGTCAAGCGTAGACCCTACCCCATCCCCCGAAACCCACCAAACCCAAACAAAAATGTTTGGTTTTCATTCACCTCATGACTCTTCAAAAATTGTGAATCTTGATACTTTTTTATACATATGGCCTGAACATCATTTTGAATAGACATCATTTTCTTTCCCCTTCTTTCATTGTTTCCTGCATCAAAAGTGCTTACAGGTGATAAATACAACTCGTATACAATTCTGACCAACCATTCTCATTATTTAAAAAAATTGCACCCACTAGACAGCAGAAACATTGAATCTTTCTTGCCTGTATAATTTATTAAAATTAATGTCTCTATTTCAAAGGATGCTCTGCTTAGACAGCCATACATTTCTTTTGTCACCTTTAGGGTTTATCTCACAGAGGTAGCTAAACCTAGTCTCGCATCCCACGTTCATAATCATTCCATCCGGTCGAAGGGCGGTGCAGACAGGGCCTTGTGTGGTGGGGTAGGATGGGGCCCACACAGGAAAGTCTTGGTAGGTGCTGCAGTCAACCCACGACAAGAGGCCGGGTGTTGACAAGTCAGAAAGTCCTGCAGAAAGGTGCATAACACGTTGATAATCAAATGCTTTAATGTCATTTATTCCTCAATTCCATGTATAAAGATGGTTCTTAAGATAACAGGTCCAGGATGTTGGGGTGAAATTCAAATCAATAAGGGTACCGATGAACATGTAGCTAGCATATTTATACTTCTATATATGTATGCGAGTACATAATCTATAATCATATTAGGATTATAACAAAGGGAACAGTAAAAAAAATAATTGAAAGAGCTGAACCATTCAAGAAGTCATTTAGATGGTAAAATTAAGATTTGTTTAACCACTCATGAAAAATTACTTTATAAATACTGAATTTCTTAGACAATAGAAACCAAAAATAACTGGTTCTTTTTTATCAACTATTTGATTCATTCTTATTATTTTGTCAATGACCATACAATATCAACCTCATATCTATAAAAATCATATTTCCAAAAGAAAATCCTACACGCATATATTCCTACCATCCATGCACTTTCCAACACTGTATCTCAAGGACTATTTTCAGCGAAAAGTCCTACTAAATACAATAAATTCTACTAGTTAGTAGCTCTGCATTGCACAGTAGTTTATTGGAATACTTTATAAGCTGAAATTTGCGGTGGTTTAATATTCGCTAATTTCGCGGTCTTGGCCTTGCAAAAATTGATGCTCATTCATATGTGTACAAACACTGTAACAACCATGAAAAAAACAACACGCTAAAATGTCAAACGGGTCCTAAATCGTGAAAATGTCTGTACGTTAATATATTGGCTTATGCAGTATAAATGCCACTTTTCCTGGAAAATCAGGATGCTTGACAAACATGAAATTGCTTACCAATCCACCAATTCATATTTGGGTCAATCTCAGCACTGCGGGTGACAAGGTAGGCAAGCTCGTCCTCGTCGTCTATGATAACATAGTCAGAGTCGTCCACGTTGTCGCATGTCTGGCGCCCTCTACTCCACCGCGTCCCGTCGTCTAGGATTCTGAAGCGGTAGCAGCGCCCATTCGTTCCTACTTCGTAGTTATCAGGGCATGGAACTGTTCAAATGAGCATGATTCACAGTGCACAAAAATGAAAAAAATACTACAACATTTCAAGACTAATATAATTTCTTTAAAAGTTAATGTTTTGCCAAAAATATACTTTACATGAATTCATGATCTCAAATCTGCTTTGTAACAACTCAGACTTGGATACTGTAAGGTGGAGCAGCCCTCACGCATTGCATGTACCAGTATATAGTGAAAGGAGTTTCACCTTCTATTCCTATAGGTTGTGAAAATATCATGGCATTTGATCATCAAATCCAAAGACATTACTTTTTTGGGCCATGTTGTGATAACACAACACCTAAAATCTCGAAGAAGCCTCCTTGCCACAAGGATTCAACAGAATGACAGATGACAGATTAATGGAATTCGGATGCAAGATGCAAGACATGCTGAAGTGGAGGTACACTGATAGCTCTGCAGATTGTAAGTGTGGGCAAGGCAGTCAGTCTATGACTCATCTTCTGAGCCGCAAAACAATGTTACAAACCTTGTACCAAAAGGAACCTGGCCCTTGCGTGCATTAGACATTGGGAAATGGTTGTGTGATTACACAAGATGATATCAAATTAATGAAATTTTGATTGTAAATAATTCAAATTATTAAGTAAGTACTCACGCGTAGTTTCCTGGACCGGACCAACACGGCTCAACTCTTGGCCTGTGTTGAGTAGTACTTGGACAGACACATTGTATGTCGTGTTGGAACGTAGGTCTGGGATCATCGTAGAAGTAGCGTCTTCTCCATACTGTATAACTATAAAGTATCAAGAAAAGAGTAGGTTAAAGTCAGTAATAAGGCAATTTACAAATGTTGTATATCTGACTCCCCTTATGTATGGAACCTTTTCATCCTTGTCTGATTTATAAACTGGTTGTAATGTTTTTAAATGATTAGGGCTCAAGTACAGTGTAGTTCATTAAGTGAAATAAAATAGGGAAAAAGTGAGGTTGGAAATACAAGAAGTTCTGACCCTTTTATGGATTTGCGAAGAAAGTAAAGTTTAACTTAATTTTGCTCTATCAGAATCAATGACAAATACATTCATGAGACTTATGACTTCATCCCTCAAGTGTTTGGATTAGGGTTTATAACATTTATAAATGCACAAAATACAAAAATCATTACAAATCACACACACATGACACATCACATGAATATAATAAACAAAATAGGTATATAAGCTTATGAATTAACAAGTTAAGTTAATGAAAAAACATATCTACATGTATGCACAAAACATTATACAAATGAATATACAAGTAAATACAATCAATGAATAGACAAAAAAATACAAGAATTTAATACCAAATTTTTCTTGAGCATCTGCAGAATCTTCTATATAGTAGACCACATAGCTTTCGACATCACATCGCTCAAAGGCTACGTTCCAGCTGACTTGTATTCCATACATCATTGGCTCTGCATTCAAGCTATTAATATTCTGGTCCTCTGCTGAAAAACCTACACAGATCGAGATTATGTCTTGTGTGACTTATTGACAGAAATGTAATAAAATGGGGTGGTGTTGCAAGTAGTAACTGATTGCAAGTTGCAGATTGAAATGCTCTTATCAAATCTATTGTTTGCAACTGATTTGATGGATGAATTGCAACTTTGTAGCAACACTCCCTAAGAGAGACCCCAAATAATGGGGAGTTGATAGAAAGTTCTGAACAATCGCTATGTGCATCTGATCGGTATGCACCAATCGAATCTATAGTTTCATGTGCGTCTCAGTAGCAGTTTGTGTGCAAATGAAATGCATGTTCCAATTTGTAACTGCTTTGCAATTGATTTTCCATGGATTGAGAGTTTCTGGTAACTGCCCCTCAGACTCATGCTCTGACGGACATGTCAATAACAAACTACAAACATTCCTCATAGATGCACAAAACCATATATAACAATGAAGTTTCAAATTGTTCTGTACATGAATTGGTTATTTTATCAATTGATAATTGATGTTCTTTACAAAATCAAGAAGGCTTGATAAAAGTGAACACAGCTATTAAATTTGTTTTAAAAAATCAAAGAATACATTACTAGATGATAGAGGAGACTACTGAAGTACCAACCTCCTCTAGCCTAGAAGCAAACTGTTTGTAATACATATACCTGTTTAACAAGTTTCTGGAATATGCATGTATGATAGGAGTTTGATCACAGATGCAATAAACCAAAGTTGGCATAAGTTAGGCTATCATCTAGGCAGGAAAAAGCATAATTGGATAAGTTAGCCTGCACTCTTCTTCAGTTGCCAAGAACATATGATTACCTCTAGGGTCAATCTCACAGATGAAATTATGCTTCACATCACAGTCCACATCCATAACCTCTCCAGTTTCGTTGAGGATTGCGCAGCCATAACTGTTTGGTCGTGGGTTTCCCGGAGCCCAGAGTGTTTCCTGCCAAGATGTGAGTCCATCGCAGTCAATCCATGTCCAACGAGGGGAACCAGACAATCCTGCAAGAATGCAAAAAATGTTCAGGTTCGATTTAAAGATTTAACATGTTGAAACATTTTTTGTGCATCATTGAAGCTTGTGCATGTAGCTATCTGGGAAAGGGTTACACAGTGTTTTTAGGGTCTCTTGTCAAGGTGTCAGCTCTTTAAATACATTCCATGTCCTTTGTGAGGAACTAGAAAATCCTGCAGGAATTATTGCATAATTATTTCAGTAGCATAAAAAAACGTTTAGAAATTTCCATGTTTCCTTGAGGATTGCAGAGCCGTAACTATTTGGGCGTGGGTTGCCTGGAGCCCAGAGTGTTTCCTGCCAAGATGGTACGTGAGCCCATCGCAGTCAATCCATGTCCAATGAGGGGAACCAGACAATCCTGTAAGAATGAAAAAATGGACAGATTTGCTTGAATTCAAAATCGAGGCTTGCACACCAATATCTTGGGTCAAAGGTTATCCAAAACCAAGATTGTCTAACTTGCAGATGTCAGCCCTTCACGGTCAATACATTCAATTACAAGATATTTTAGTAGTACTTAAACAGGAGCGGCAAATATTGCCTGCACTATAAAAATCATCTAATTATTATCATTATCATAATCAAATATCATTACTTATTTTATGCATGAATAAACATAACTCATGAATTCAACAATTTTCAAGCAAAGTACAATGAAACATTCCTCAGCCAAAATCATAGCATGGTAAAAAAAAAGACTGAGTTGGATTAGGGTTAACTTCTTGACTACCGGAACTCAGTAGTCCCTGCCTAAAGTCTATGGGATTTACAGAATTCAGTAGTTAATGTGTTAAGACACATGTATCAAAATGAATTAAATAAGGCAAACTAGTAGTAAATCTTCTACAGAAGTAAAAAAAAAAAAAAAAACAATTTTG
>BQKZ01006835.1:17401-32249 GCA_036244855.1 Temnopleurus reevesii | reverse complement strand
AAAGGGGGGGGGGGGGCCGGGGGGGCCCCCCCCCCCCCCCCGGCTATGAGAACTCCCAAAATAGCCCGGCCTAGTTAGGGATAAGAGATTAAGAGCCCTTGGCAAGAAGATACATGTAGCTAAGAACACAACAAGGGCCCAGAGTAATTGTTCTACCTTCGTAAAATGTTCAATTTTTCTTTGACAGGCACTATGTTGTGAGAGGTCCCAAGGAAACCCCATATGAAGGAGGATTGTACCACGGAAAGCTGGTGTTTCCAAGGGAATTTCCTTTCAAACCTCCTAGTATCTACATGATCACACCCAACGGAAGATTCAAAACAAATACCAGGTACAAAAATGTATTTTCATTTTATTCTGTTTTCGAATATTTATATGACTGCAGATTTTTCAGTTAACTTTTCTGGCTGGCAGTGGAAAATGTTATATTGCTTGATTTATGATTTCACAATGTTTTTATATTGTGTAAAACATTTGGAGAAAAATAGTGAATCTCTTATATACTTATTTAGGTGGTGATTGGTACGATCTTGTTCTTTGATTAGAAAATTTTGCAATTTTTGAGAATCAGTTAGGGTGCTACAAACCCACTTTCCCGCATGCCCGGGTCAACAAAATTAACCTGTTGGGAAAGTAAACGAAATCGTTTCTTGCCCAATAGGGCAATTAACAATTTTACACTAGTTTTCCTCTACATGTGCAAATTGGCATTGGCCATCAATTGGCCATCAAAGACAAACTTTTGTTCGTGCAAGTGATCTGAAAACTTGATTGCCCGAAAGAGCAGCGGGTGAAAACAATTCTTGTAGCACCCTGTCAGTCAAAGTTCCAACTCTTCAGCTCCTCTGCAGAGTGCTCAAAGATACTCTTTGAAGTATTACTACCCTGGCCTTAGCCCGTTGCCACAAGCATGCAAGCCTTTCCAGCAATAATTGTTCCTGCTAGGTACGATCCTTGGTTGAGTGCGATTGCATATTTTGATTGATTTCTTTGCTGAAAGATTGAAAGCCATGACTAGGATTTAAACCCCGAACCATCAGATTGGAAGACAAATCTTCACCTCTTGATTATCATTTTTTTTTTGTCTCATGCATGATTATATTTTGGATTTATCTGGTACCTTATCGTGTTGATATGACTGCTAAAAACACTTCTGATATTACTACCTGGTCACTGGATGGCAATTCAAGCCTAGCATCAAGGCAGCCATGTAGGCACTCACATAATCAGATAATGTGTTGTCTCTTACCAGTCCCCAATCACACCTGGGTAGAGTGCAACCTTCTGGATTGATTTATTAATTGTTTTTACAAGATTTGTGTTTTTTATTATTTTACAATATTGATTTTTTGCATCTAAAGGGAATTAAGAACATGGATGAGACTCCAGCCACAACCCTCTGGTTGAAAGGTGACAGTAGATCTACTACACTACATTTCTATGATGTATTTTAATCTTTCCTCATGTCTTTCATCTTTACCAGGTTATGCTTGTCAATAAGTGACTTCCACCCTGATACTTGGAACCCAGCCTGGTCTGTATCAACCATTCTCACTGGTCTGCTAAGTTTCATGGTGGAGAAGAACCCAACATGGGGTAGCATAGAGACAACAGACTTTGTTGTAAGTACAGTCCAATTCTTTAAATTTTTAATGATAAGTGACTTCCATCCTGATATTTGGAACCCGGCCTGGTCTGTATCAACCATTCTCACTGGTCTGCTAAGCTTCATGGTGGAAAAGAACCCAACATGGGGTAGCATAGAGACTACAGACATTGTTGTAAGTACAATTTAGCACAATTCACGACCGCTGGCCCTCTCAATGTGCTTAAAGGGTTTTAAGTATATTTACTTTTTAAAATTAATGCATGTTTATTGCCAACGAGCGTAGTTGTGTGGTATTCCTAATAAAACCGGTTGATAACAATAAGACTACAATACTTGGAATCCAGTTTGCATGCGTTACTTGTTATGTCGGGCAAGCCTCGTGCAAGCTTTAGGGTTGTAAAGATCAACCTATATGTTAGAAGTATGCCTGAAATTTGCATCTATTAGTAAACCCGCCTCTTCATGTGGATTGAGGTAAATTTTGATTGGAAAATCATTTGAATTATTCTTGTACTGAACCTTAATTATGATACATGGTTTGTAAAGCAATAGCAATTTTTCATAGGTTATAATCATGCGTGCACCCAGGATTTTTGATGCCCTGGCAAGCAAAAAAAAATCTTAACCTTAAATTTTGCACCCCCCAGGGGCTGAGCAGAGCTGACAAGCAAAAAAAAAAAAGTCTTCACCTCAATTTTGGCGCCCCCTTCACAGCACCTTTTGCCATAAAATTTTGGCGCCCCTTAGAGACCTGACCAGGGGTTGGGGGCTGGCACCCCCATACCCCCTCCCATGGTGTGTGCATGGTAATGCTGTACAAGCTGGAATTTTCGCAGTGGCATTATTTTCGCGGTACTTGCCTTGCAGAAACTGCCACTCAGGTGTGATGCACATTCATACACAAACACTGTTAAAAACGCAAATGTAACAGAATTCTGAAATGTCAAACTAGTCCAAAATTGCCTAAATATTGGCTTCTATAGTAAATCATTCTTCAATCAATAATGATTTCTCTATATCATGTTTTTTTTTTTGTTCTTACAGAAAAGGCAGTTTGCCCAAGATAGTGGATCATTCAATATAAAGAATTCAACTTTTGTAGAGCTCTTCCCAGACACAGCAAAGGTAAGCATATAAAATTAATTCTGATAATGATGATGATGATGATGATGATGATGATGATGATGATGATGATGATGATGATGATGATGATGATGATGATGATGATGATGACAATGATGGTGAGGACAATGATGATGATGGTCATGATGATGATGATGATAATAATGATGATGCTAAATAAATACATGATACATATTGCATCAGAGTGCATCATGTGAATGATTGGACATTAAAATCTTCATAAATTTCATAATGATAATAATAATAATATCAATAATACTAATACTTGAATTTATGTAGCATCTTTTCCAGAGGATTTAAAGCACTTTATCCTTCTAAAAAAAGCGTTGTATGGTTTGTAAAAAAAAAGTTCAGGTGTGTATATTGTAATTTCAATTTGATACTATCACTGATATATCAAACAATAAGGATTAATTAAAAACAGCACAGCAAAATGTGATGAAGAATACTGACATTTTCACTGAGAAATATATACTTTTGATTTTGGCATGGCAAAAGAATGGATGTGAATGCCTTTAAAATTTCTGATGCATTGCAATGTTGTGCAAAAGATTTTATAAATCGGATAGCTATAATCCATATTTC
The DNA here is from genome assembly GCA_036244855.1 of Temnopleurus reevesii. Taxonomy (NCBI): domain Eukaryota; kingdom Metazoa; phylum Echinodermata; class Echinoidea; order Temnopleuroida; family Temnopleuridae; genus Temnopleurus; species Temnopleurus reevesii. Next base: position 28,912 of record BQKZ01006835.1, on the reverse strand, counting down.
AATGGCAACCGTGTTGACGTGTATGTGTCACACACTTGCAAGATAAAGAAAGGACTGTACATAGAATAGAAACAAAATGATGTTAAAAGTGTATTAATAGGGAAGATAAATTCTGGGAAAAAACATTTATAGTAAAACTATGATAGGAAGTATACATTTTATGTGAGGTCAAAGAGTAATGTATGAAATATAAGAAGTTGAATATAAATTTGACCATGTTGTGACATGATATGAAGCTCTTAAAGACATAAACAATCTTTGACTCATCTATTCTCTTTCTAGGAGATAAGGCAGAAACTGAAGGAGGAAGAAGAACAAAAGCAGCGTTCAGAATCCAATGCTTCCCGATCGCCAGACCACAACCCGCTCAGACAGAGGACAAATAATTTCAACGCCCCCGCCGAACGGCCACCCGGAATCGTCGGCAGCACCATGGCTAATGTTCTTGTCATTGTAGGATTTGCAGCGTTCGCGTGGACAGTTAAGTATGTACTGCGAAGCATAGCCAATTCTGATCAATAGGAATTATGCCGTAAGGTGATATGGACATTTCGGTTGTTGAGCATCATCGACAAAGCTGATGGAATTTTGCAAAAGATGTCTTCACTTGTAAGCCCCAATTTAATGGAGCATTTTATTAGGATATACTTCGGAGGACCTTGGGGTGATCTCGGGTAACCTCAAAGTATCTTGTCCTTTTAGAATGCTCTTACCGCTCTGTAATTTGGGGTCGACGGGTAACTTGGGGGAAAGATTGCGCAATGTCACGGTAAGATTGCACAGTAAAAACTTACCGCTGAGTGAAGACATTCGGGAACCTACTTGTACTGAGATTTTTCCTTGGTGCAAGGCAGGGCTGTTAACAAGGTGCTCGCAATCTCTCTCCCATGGTTTCATTACTTAATTGCTGTTCATCACACTCACTTTTTTTTTGTAGAGGTTCTACGATGTTACCCCAGAATGGTTAACTAAATCAGTCATTCAATGTGATTGTAAGTGGAGTGGCTCTCTTGGCAAAGGATGGAAAACAGATGATTTTTGCACATGCCTGTTATACAAGCTAGCAGATTATATCGTTGTAAGCACATAGTGGAAACTGGTTACTAAGAGATTTGATCTTAAAATATTCCAAATCTATAAAAAGGTAATGATTGAATTCCAGCTCTTTATGATTTTTTTTTTAAATTCCCAATTTAGTTCTACTAAAACAAGGCATTTTTTTATGCTCCAAAGCACCTCATTTCGCTAATCGAGTCTACACTATAAATCATATGTATTTTGCATAATACGTATGTATGTATCTCAAGACTGTAGGCTGCAGATAACAAATTCTTATCTGAACTGATATCATGTAAAACACTTTTATAAAAGAAAATTGCATTGTTTGTAAATTGACAGAATATGCAGTGAAAATATTAAATCCATTATATGGCGCAGTATAGTTGGTGATAGTACATGTACATTTACAGTAAACTCTGCCTAAGTCGAACTTGTCTAAGTCGAATAATTGCCTATTTAAAGTCGATGTGATTTTCTGGAACGCATGATACAAAATCAGTGTTATTAGCCTCTTCTTAGTCGAAATTCTCAAAAGTCAAACAGATTTGTGTGGTCCCATCAGATTCGACTTAGGCAGAGTTACCTGTACATGCATAGCAGAAAATTGAGACGGAATTAGGAAAAAAAACGCATGTACATTACAAATTGTGAAATGTTCAAATATATGAAGTAACCAATTTGAGATTCATTGACCAAATCATATTTGATAAAAAAAAGTTTGAAGCTGTGCAGTGATAGCCTTGAGAGGGTGCTTGAACGAATGTACTGAACTTGTAAACATGTCACATGTCTCATTCCTAAAGCGTGAACATTTGCAGTTTGCTGTCTTCTGGTGTCTGTGCTAAACAATATCATATGGCAATCCGCTGTGTATTGGAAATAATGATATCTCGCTCTGCACCCATTGGCAAATCTGATTTATTAAGAAACCACTTTCTTCACCACTCTCTGGAATGTAAATGACTCCAAGTACAGCGTAAACATTGCATTTTCTTATTTTAGATGATCCATTGATTTACCAACTTCAACATGACATTTTTAGTGTTCTGTTTTTGCTCTCAAATGAACTCTTACATCAATTTTGAAGGATAAATCCTACCGAATTCCACAAGAGAGATTTGTCTTGTTGATGCACACAAACCACTTTTGGTGAATGGCATAGGGAATAAAAATCATCAAAAATTTCATCAGCTTTAGAGTGCGTAATGTAAATAGATTACAGATTATATATGATATATGTAGTAAATCTAGATATGATTGATAAGGTGATTATTTATTTCTTGTCATCTTCTACTATGTTACTATTGTTATTATCACTACATGGTAAGCAAGAGTAAACTTCACCTGTCATAGTTATTATTGGTAGATAGGCAAGTTTGATTTCATCATGCATGAATTTTATACTATGTTTTGATTTACTTTTAGGCTTATATTTGTCATTGTTTTTGTTTACTATTTGCCCTACAAGTATGTTTTCAAAGTAAAAAAATCATTTGTACACTAAAATTAGTGGTACGTGCTCTCAAAGGCTGTCTAATTAAATGTTTTTTTTATCCTGTTTCTTATTTGAAATAAGTCATAGAATTTTAGGATTATATCTGCCTTCTTTCCTATCCATATTGAATGTAAATTCATAAACACAATTCAACAATGCATCTCTCCAAGGCCCAGTTGTATGAAATATAAAATTACGACAAATTTGCCAGTAATGGTAAGTTCTGTGAAATGCATGATTTTTATTGTTTGTTTGACACCATTGCCATAAATGGCAATGTGGTCACCAGTTTTTTAAGTATCATGCAACAGGCCCCAGTCCTGATGACATTTTTTTTTCTCATTATATATTTGCTAATGACGAGAGAGGGCAGTATTTGACGTCTGCAATATTTACATGTACATTGTATGATCATACTCGTGCATATTCATTACCCATGACAATGAACAAAGGCTTTGGGCATAAATTTTAGAAAACCGCTTGTTTCTGGACCACAGCAGTTTGTATAATGTTCTTGGTTGTGCAATACCAAGTAAAAAAAAATAATTGGGGCAAAGCCCAGATTCTTCACTGGTATTTTTTTTTAATAACTTGGTTTTAATTTGGGTTTATTTGAATTCATGATTCAGTATGTTCAAGAATATTGCCATTAATAAAGCTTGGTTCAAGCCCGAACAGAAAAAAATCTGAGCCGTGGTGTAGTGGCCATGACTCTCGCCTTTCAACTAGAGGGTCGTAGGTTCGAGTCCTACCCATGGCGTTAATTTCCTTCAGTAAGAAATTCATCCACATTGTGCTGCACTCAACCCAGGTGAGGTGAATGGGTACCTGGTAGGAATATTTATTCCTTGAAACGCCAAGTGCGCTGCATGGTGGCTGCCGGGCTAAAGCCAGGGTAATAATGCTGCAATTGTAGAGCGCTATATAAAAGCCGTTCATTATTATGATGGAGTGGTCAGATTAAGCTTTATTCTTCCAGAAATTGTTCTCATCCTAACTGGCTCCATTGCAAGTATTCTCCCTCCATAGACCAATAAAACTGGGCAAAATTAGTCTGATTATTAATGCTTTATCTGTTGAAAGTGGTAGATTCAGTTTAAAAGTGCCTTTGATTAATATGCGATGCATGTATGTGGATTTGTCTTTTGTAACAATAGAAATTCAAAATGAATATTAATAGTTAAATCATCACTTGGAATTAAAACGTTAAAGTGTTCCTAGAAATTATACTTCTCAACTCCGTACATTGTAAGCTAAATCAGATATTGTACAACATAGAATATGTCACATCAAAAGTTAAATGCAAGCTCTAGCTATTAGTTTACATAATTATCTGTACAATGAACGTATAAAAGAGTTTAAGTTGTTATCTCTAAAATTATTTCTTTTTAACCCTTATGCATGATGCCTTAGTATATTTGTGTAAAAATATTGGTTTATGTTTTTGTGTTGGGAACCACAATGCATCGTTAGTAGCATACAAAGGAAATTTGTGTAGAAGTGTGTAAATCCATTTTAGTGCACGAAAATTGTAACAATGACCTTATTTCAGAATTAGTCAGTGGAGTAACAGAAAATGTGGCCATTTTATCCTGGATTCTATAGAATGAATTTTATATCAAAACATTCCAGAAGTGCTGGAAAAAATCATTGAAACATGGTAATGTATTCTGGTAATCTGATATAACTTAACCCAAACTAAGTCATTGCTAGTCCACTGCCTGGACTGTTTACGTGATATATCTGATCACCAGTAAAACGCCCCCAATAGTCAAGACGGTGACATTCGCTCACTTTCCGACCCTCTCGCGCCGTTCGTGGGTTGAATGCATGAATAGAAGTGCAAGAGAGGGAGAGGGGAAAGATAAAAAACGACTAGAGTCTGGACTAAGTCATTGTAGGTGTTGCTACAAAGTTTCGATCGACAAGCGCCAATTAAAGCACCAATCAAAACCATTGTTTCATACGTCAAAAGTGCAGATAATGTGCAAATGAAAAAGCACACTTCAATTTGCAACTGATATGCAGTTGATTTGTTATCAATTGCAGCTTTGTAACAACATCCCCAATGAATGTCACTTAAATTCTTGGATTGACTTTGGAATAGAATTGAGGCAAAGTAAAAATATATTTGATTGCTATTGGAATATGGGCCTTTAATTTGGTTCATTGCTTGTTTACCAGACCGTCTCCTGCCGTCCCTCCATCTTTGTTTGCTCCTTTCTACCTTTCTACCTTTTCTACCCTTGAATTCTCCTGTTAAATTTTATCTCTACCCACAGTTTTTGCTCATCTTTTCGTTTCCCTCTCCCTCCTCTCCATTCTTCCCATTCCTCACCAATGACATTATAATCCCTTCCCCCCTGCTACCCCATTCTTTTGTCTCCCAAACCTGTACCCATATTATTCACTATTCAGTTCTCGGAGGTGTTTCACCAAGATAAGAAAGACTTTACGCACGACTTTACGTTTGACTGGTACTCCTTTTTGTGCGTAATAGTTCACATTATTACGCGCATTCAGCGCAAGAACTGATACCAGTTGAACGTAAAATCGTGCGTAACTTTAAGAACGATTTGGTGAAACACCGCCCAGGTTCCTGTATATCGATCACTTTATAGATTCTGTGAATTAAAGGTTAGTTACAACATCTTGAATGCAATCTTCTGCCTAAAATGTCTCTAATTACAGCAAGTATCACTGTCCTCTTAAAGGGGAAAAGTTTCAAATGTAAGATGTATATTTTTTGTTTAACTGAGAAATGTGGTATGTTTTCATGTTGGAGCAGGAGCCTCGGCTTCAGCGGAATATTGGATTGCATGTACAGTTAACCTTGCTTAAGTCTAATTTGTTGGGACTGCATAAATTGCTTCGACTTAGAGGAAATTCGACTTATAAGGGGTAAAAACAATAGATTATAAAGAGATGGGGACTTGAAAAGACCTTCGACTTACGCGATTATTCGAATTATACTAATTCAACTTAGGCAAGGTTGACTGTACTTCTAATTGTTTTATATTTGATATGTGCTTGTTTAATTTTTATCTTAGCTCAGTGCAGATACAAATTGAGGTCACAAATCTTTGCTCAACAATATTATTTTAAGTGCTCAGAACAATAAGTGATCCTATTGCTCTGAGCATTGTTGTATTGCAGCAAAGAATTTAGACTTGTATTGTAAATGATATCACATGATACAAATGATGCTTAAATCAATTTGATGAAAAGCACACAAAATTAACTACATTGCAGCCATATGTGGCCATTTTTTCTAAGTATTTCAAACAAAAGGTATAGAATTATTATAGTATACATTGAAAGTAGACATTTTGTTTTTAATTTTCAACTTCGGAAAATTTGGATTCCTTTTGTACTTTTCGTATAGTTTTCATCACAGCATTATATCTGTGTACACTGTCCTCATGTTCATATTTGATGAAAGTACTTGGCTGTAAAGATCTGGTTCCTGTATATCGATCACTTTATAGATTCTGTATAAAATAAAAGATAATATACGCAATTTTTATTGAGTTGTCTGCCTTTTTCATTTGAAATGTTTAAAATTGTTGATAAATGGAGCTGTGTTTATTTTTTTCTCCTACAGTACTCCATCAAACAGCAGCAGCAATATAAGGCATACCTGTCAACCAAAAATCAGACTTTCTGCTATTACCAATCATTAGGTGGTACATTTACAGTCCAACCTCATTATAAAGAGCACTGATATAACGAGATCTCGTTATAACAAGGTAATTTTCCTGGTCTCATCTCTTGGTATTTTATTGTATTTTAGCCCGGATATAACAAGGTTTCGATATAAAGAGATAATTTTCTGGTCCCAAGGACTTTGTTATAGCGAGGTTTGATTGTATCAAATCTCTTGTTATCCATACTTATTCAGAACACAATACCATAGCACATCCACCTGTCTCTTAAGAAACCCTTTTATTAATGGAGAGTATCAATGGAGAATGAAAAATGTACTGGAATGAATTGTTTCTGGTATGCCTTTGTGCATCATGTTGAAAAATGTTGAGCACATTTTCTTGTTTGTCAGAACAAGAAAAACTTAATGCCAATGGATAAAGGAAATTCTTGACAGGAGACAGGTGCATTCAGTGTTGTTGTGTCTTTGATTCCTTATTTGTGTATCACCTTGTGAACCATAGAATTACTGGAAATGTTTGGAGTCCAATTTTAGATTTGCAGGGAAGTATGAGGGCATTCCAATAAATCAGGGGTCAGGTTTTTTAATATTTTGGTGTCCCTGTTGCAATGATAATAATAATCAAATATACCATGCACTGAGAAGTTCTAGTTGAAATTATGGATTGTGAGGTGACTGGCATAGCACTATTTTCTGAGGGGCACAGCCCCGAAGAAAATAGTCACTATGCCGGTCACCGAAAAATCCATAATTTCATGTAGTACTTCGAAAAATGTGCATGGTATATTTGATTTATATCCTACACAAGTAAACCCAAAATGGTAATCAAATTTATATCCTACTTGTAACCTGTCGATGAAATGAATTCCTCCAAATCATCATCATCTACGAGATTAAATCTCAGTTCATTGTCGTTGATTTCTCCACTGCAATATCGCAGACTGCAATTATCGGGTATCAATAGCTGAATACCAAGTTATCGAAAAGATGACGTCAGCAACACTTTTCATAACAAAAACTATTCCGAGGATGACGTCACGCCATATCCAATTTATTTCATGGTGAAAATATTATTAATCACGTGACTGCTCATTAACCAATGACAATGGATACAATCTTATGAGTAGGATATAATAATAATTATAATAAATTATACTTATACATACCTTTTTCATGGCCCAGTTGGATAGATGAAGATATGAAAGTAACCACGTAATGAAGAATACGAAATCAAATAAATAATAAGCTTACAATCTCATTCTAATAATTTTTCTTCACCAAGCCCGCATGGCAGTGAAAAATAAATGTCACTATCTGACCCTCCAATTTAAAGAAACGCCAATAAATCACAATTTAAAAAATAATTACTGACATTTAACACCGTACAAGAATGGAAGTCATCACAACAGCACATATAGTGCTGATGGTAAACAGTGTGTGCTCTTTAGGCACAGTGTCATATCCCTGCATATACATGAACTGCCGTCAGTGGTGACTTCCATTGTTATATGGAGGAGCGTATTCAATGTCAGAAATTCTTTAAAAATCCTCTAAAGCAATAGACTTTTCTGTTGAGGACAGGTGATAAGTGCCCAAAGAGATGCCAATTTCCTCCCATCTTGGGGCGATCATGGAAATGTGCGCCCATCATGTAGGTGATGACATAGGCATTGTTGTGATGGTCCCAAGATGGCGGCCACTCCTTTGTTCAATGTTCTGTGGTTGGCATATCACGAGAGCATGTTATATCAGTGCTCTTTATAACAAGGTTTGACTGTATAACCCTTTTGTGGATGATTGGAGGCAAAGTTCCATGGCACCACTAAGGTTTTAAATTGTCTAATTATCGATAGTGCTTGCTCTCGTCACCACCTCCTTAATTCCCTCTTCTCCCAACATAACATTCACTATCTCTTACTCTTTAATGCTAGCTTTCTCTATCTCTTTTTCACACCAGTTCTCCCTTTTTTCAAATCTCCTTTCCTCTCTCACCCTCTCAAGTTCACTCTTCATTTTTTCACTTTGACCTTTCTCCTCCCCCTGTTTCCACTCTTTTCCCTTTCAAACTCTAAAATTCATCTTTCTCTCTGCAACCCACACTTCCATAATTTTCCTCGAAATTATGGCAAACACTATTCAGGTTTTGTTGCAAGTCAGCTGCATTCTTAAATGTCCAAATAATCAACCACAGATGAAAAGCAGTGTTTCGATTGCCTCACAAAAAAATGATTTTATGGGCCAGCTTCCCCTGAAACTACAAAAAGTAGATTCTTAATAGAGTAACACATATGAACCTGTTCCTACTACCTCTGGCAAAGAACACACAGCCCTTGCGAGACTCCCCCCCCCCCCTTCCCCGATGAGAGTCACAAGCATTTAGCATTTAGGTCCCTTCTCATGCTCAAATTTCTACTGGCTCTCACGCATTTGGAATCCCTTGGCCTACATGTATAAGAATATCAAGCAATTTGGCCTCAGACCCTTGAAAACAAATGTCGCCAAGTTTAAAAATTAAAGCAGTTTCCATCAATATCAGGAATTAACAGTCTTCACCTATTTGTTTTTCTTTCCTTTATACTTATAATATATAGCTTGCACCTGATCCCAAATATAATTATGTATAATACATGTTAATACAAGAACACACAGATCTAACTACACTTTCAATACATATTTTATTTTACAGGCCTGTAGTATGACACAATTGTCAAATATTACAAGCAAATTTGCTGGTTACAGCTCTTTGATTTCTACAGATTTGTTACAAACCTGGAATATCAAACCTCCTGATATGCTAGGTCACACAGCTAAAAGCTGAATCACACCTTTGTGTTCATAGCCAATATCTGCCCAGCATTCACAAACTTTGGAAGACATTCAGTAGTCACTTAAGTATGCAAGGTAGGATGCTTAGCTGACACAAAAGGGTGGATGTATGTAAGTCAAGCGCCACCTAAATGCCTTCAACATTGGTCATGCATTCCATATTTCTGTGTTCATGGAGCATCTATCAAATACCAATAATACTGAGCAGACTTGGCTATAAATGCAAAGGTGTGATTGAGCCTTTATCCAAATTGATAAAATACCTTCTAAGGTAACAGTCATAGATACTGCATCTATGATGAAGTCACAAAAATTGTCATTGCATAAAAAGTTTGGTCTTGACTAAAGTTGGCAAAATACTCCCCATATGACTGAAAATGTTGACAATTTGAACTTTTCAGTGAACATTATCATGGTCTTTCAACTGGACGTGGAGAGTCAAAACGATCCACTGCCTGGAAAGCAGATGCGACTTGAAAATTGCATGGGAAAGTGCATGTAACGAAATGGTTAAAACAAGCATCTTTCAACCAAGTTTGAGCCCTAGCCATGGCGATATTGTCATTCACAAAGAAATGAATCCAGAAGATGTGACACTCCATCCAAGTGAGGTGAATGGGTACCAGAATGGAATATTTCTTGAAACTTTTTGAGCACTGATGAAGAAGATATAAATCCAGGTTTACACCATACTTATACAAATAGTTCATTCAAGCTGAAGCCATGGGATTAATGTAATCATACAAATAGATGCCTTCAACACTCCGAGTGGCTCCAAGCAAAATATCTTATTATAAAAGTTGTAGCATAAATGCTTCAAAGTCTTTTTTAAATCACATTAACATGAGGTCATGATGAGGATGGTGGATTCGAGGAGCTCAGTCGGAGTTTACGGACGCTCTCTGCTAGAAGATCATCCTGCGTGACGCCGCGTGATATGACGCCCTCTTGCTTCCTTTCCAGCGCAGCTAAGAGGCCTTCCTTGTGCTTCTGCTTCGCAAGCTCTGCTAAACACTGTAACGAAGAAGGTACAGATGGGAATTATTGAAATCAAGGTAAAATTTTGGTGAAAAAAATGCAAACTGGTCTCCAAATTTCAAATATTTAAACAAATGAAATGAAAAATATTAATAAGAAAAAATTGAAAGGTTCTATCACATTTTCTACTAAGTTATCAAAAATGTCAATATGCAGGCCTCCCAACAATTACAACGGAAAGAGAGGACTGATTTGTTATAAAAGAGAAAACAAACCATATTTCCAATAGGATAGTAGAATTATCAGGGAAAGTGGGATAACTCTTATGAAATGGCATTCACATCTAATGGGATGTTATTAGATTTCTTATCACATATTAATTTTTGTAGGCCTTTTGAGTATTTTGATAGAATTTTAGACCAGGTACTTTAATATTTTAATGAAAACAAAGTTAATTATTACCTTTACAATGAAAAAAAAAAAAAAAAAAACCCTTGAAATATACACCAGGGACTGAATTTTAAAATTGTCAAAAGAACTAAGAATAGCTCCCCTAGAAGCTCTCAAGGAAAATGTTTAGGGGAGCTACCTTGTAAATTAGGACTTTGTGTATTCACGTAAGGGTTACATGGGACCCTAAAAATCACTCCCCAAAAGCATTTAAGGGGAGCTTTAGAAGATAATCGCTCGAACTGCCCTTAAATCTTAGTCCCTGGTTCATAAATAAACAAAAAATTACAAAAAAAGTCTCATTTACTTACCCTGAATGTTTTAGGTTCATAGATGGCTATATGAGACAAGACCTTCCTATCAAGTGAAATATTGTACTGTGGAAAAAGGAGAAATAACCGAATGTTCAATTTTTATGATGTTAGTACTAGACTGAAGGACTAATGTAGACTGAGAGAAGATAGAATTATAAGGGGTAAACAAAAGAGAAGAGAACTTGAAAATACTTTTGACTTAGACAGTTCGTAGACTTTTGCAGGGTCACCTTAGGCAAGGTTGACTGAATTTCATAACTTGTTGTCAATACTATTCAACTGTACTGTCGATGACTATGAAAATGTATAATGTTTAATTTCAAGTTATTCATCTGTGCCCATGACATCGGCTAAAACTACAATAATGATTTCCTAACTTGAAATACCTATTCAGATCAGTTATGTATTGGAAATAATGTGCTGATTTTAAGCTATTGAAGAACCTGCAAAAATGTTTTGAAGTCATTAGTTGCAAGAAATAATCACACAGAAGTAACTTTGTTTACACCATTTACATGTGCATGAACACTTTTGGTGCTAGGCCAAATACTCCGCCAATGCTAAGTATTTTTCAATCAATTTGACACATTATAAATTCAAAACACTACATTTTCATTTCATCGATTAATTCTGAAACTTCCAACAATGCTGTAAAAAATATCCATAGACTTTACCCTCAAAAGATTCCCGATGAAAGCTCCATATGTTAGTCCATGCTCTTG
>BQKZ01006835.1:0-11074 GCA_036244855.1 Temnopleurus reevesii | reverse complement strand
AATAATAATAATAATATATAGCATTTAAACACGCCATCTCTCTAGTCACCTATTCAGAGGCGCGAGACAAATTATCTAATATTATTACCCGGCCATAGCATAGCTGCCAAGTAGGCGCTTATGCATTTAGAAGAATAAATTCCTGCCGGTACCAATTCACCTCACCTGGGTTGAGTGCAGCACACTATGGGTAAATTTCTTGCTGAAGGAAATTAACACCCTAGGAGAGATTCGAACCACCGACCCTCTAGTTAAGAGGCGAGAGTCCGATCCACTACACCAAGACGCTCCCATATTAGACCATAATTGATAAGCCCAAGCTAACCAGATTGTTGAGAAACATTGCAAAATATGTTACTGGAGACCTCTCAAATTAAAAATCATGCTAGTTTTTAAGCAAGTGCTTACACTTTTGATGTGTAGAAAAGTTACAAGGCTTAACTTGAATGATAATTACACTATCTTACAAGTAAACATGATACAGTTGAACAAGATTATTGAGAAGCATTGCAAAATGTTGTTATTGAATACTCTTCAGATTAAAAATCAAGCTAGTTTTTAAGCAATTTCTTACACTTTTTGCTGTGCATAAAAGTTATAAGGTATAACTTGAGTAATAATAACACTATAGTTGAGCAACACTGCAACATTTTGTTACTGAAGACCCTCTGATTTACCCTTTTGTTGTGTATAAAAATTACAAGGTACAAATTGAGTGATAATTACAGTGTCTTATAAGTAAACATGATACAGTTAAACCAGATAGTTGAAAAACATTGCAAATGTTGTTACTGAAGATCCCCAAGATTAAAAATCATGCCAGTTTTTAAGCAAGTGCTTACACTTTTTGCTGTGTATAAAAGTTACAAGGCATAACTTGAGAAATAATTACAGTATATCTCATAAGTAAACATGATACAGTTAAACCAGATAGTTGAGTAACATTGGAAAATTTTGTTACTGGAGACCCCTCCGATTAAAAAATCATGCCAGTTTTTAAGCAAGTGCTTACACTTTTGGCTGTGTAAAAAAGTTACAAGGTATAACTTGATTGATAATTACTGTATCTTATACGTAAACATGATACAGTTGAACAAGATTATTGAGAAGCATTGCAAAATGTTGTTATTGAATACTCTTCAGATTAAAAATCAAGCTAGTTTTTAAGCAAGTTCTTACACTTTTTGCTGTACATAAAAGTTATAAGGTTTAACTTGAGTAATAATAACACTATAGTTGAGAAACACTGTAACATTTTGTTACTGAAGACCCTCTGATTTACCCTTTTGTTGTGTAAAAAAAAATTACAAGGTATAAATTGAGTGATAATTACAGTGTCTTATAAGTAAACATGATACAGTTAAACCAAATAGCTGAAAAACATTGCAAAATGTTATTGAATACTCTTCAGATTAAAAATCAAGCTAGTTTTTAAGTAAGTTCTTACACTTTTTGCTGTGCATAAAAGTTATAAGGTATAACATGAGTAATAATTACACTATAGATGAGCAACACTGTAACATTTTGTCACTGAAGACCCTCTGATTTACCCTTTTGTTGTGTATAAAAATTACAAGACATAAACCGAGTGATAATTACAGTGTCTTATAAGTAAACATGATACAGTTTAACAAGATAATTGAAAACATTGCAAAATTTTCTTACTGAACACCTCTCAGATTAAAACTCATGCTAGTTTTAAAGCAAGAGACTTACGATTTTTGTCGTATATACAAATTTGAAGGCATAATTTGAGTGATAATTACAGTATCTTATAAGTAAACATGATACAGTTAAACCAAATACATGTAGTTGAAAAACATTGCAAAATGTTGTCACTGAAGACCCCTCCAATTAAAAATCATGCCAGTTTTTAAGCCAGTGCTTACACATTTTGCTGTGTATAAAAGTTAGAAGGCATAACTTGAGTAATAATTACAGTATCATAAGCCCTGGTCACATAGGGCCCCGAAAGCAACACGATTCAACATGACTTGGTTCCGGGGTCCTATGTGACCGGGGCTTCACAAGTAAACATGATACAGTTGATCAAAATAATTGAGAAACATTGCAAAATTTTGCTTCTGCAGACCCTCTGATTTACCCTTTTGTTGTGTATAAAAATTACAAGGAATATATTAAGTGATAATTACAATACATGTATAAGTAAACATGATACAGTTGAACAAGATAATTGAGAAACATTGCACAATTTTGTGACTGGAGACCCTCTGGTTTACCCTTTTTGTTGTGTATAAAATTACAAGGCATAACTTAAGTGATAATCGCAGTATTTTATGGTCCAGCAGAAACTCTGTATAACAAGGTGCTTGGGACCATCAAAAATACCTTTGTTATAGCAGTAATCTCTTTGTAGCAGATTTTAAAGCAATAAGCTATAAAGAGCTGGAACTAGATGTTTGACCTCTCTATACGTTGTTATATCAGATCTCTTTATACTGAGTTTTCTCGGTACTCTTGGCATGATACAGTTGAACCTCATTTTAACAAGATCCTCGACATCATATAAATTACCCGATTAGCTTGTAACCTTGTTAAAATACAATATAATACATTCAGCCCAGAACATTAACTTGCTCCAATATTTACAGTGCTCCACCATTTGAGGTTTGATTGTATTTGAGATGCAATTTCTATCAAAACGGGAGGGTGTTTCATTAAAAATAGTTGCAGCAGATATAAGTCTGCGCTGATTGAATCCTTGATTTAAATTGGATGAAACACACTATGTCTGACTGTTGCTGTGATAACTTTCGGAAAATGACTGTTTGTCACTGCGACAAAATGTCATGAAACGCCCTCCAGATATGCACAGCAGAAAATATTACACATAATTTGAGTGACAATGGGTATCATTTTTTTCACCCCTTACTTTAAACACCCTTCTTTTAAAGCCTAATAATATACATATAGTTTTTGTAAAGATGCGAAAATGTGAATGATACTGAATGTGTATCATGATATCTTTATCTTACACACATTTCGAGACCATAACATTACTTTTCATGAACCAATTGTTCTTGAAAATTTGAATTTGTCCATTAAATCCCATTGAGCGCCCTTTCTCGGTAATGACAGTATTTTGTTCATTATCGGGCATATGCTAGATTATTCGCAAGATTTGACATAAGAATTGAAAGGGCATCTTCCCTTGTCTGAGCCCAACATTTCACCAATAAAATGAATGCAAATTCATTCCATCTCCTCTTCCGTATCTATAATGGACACTGACTCTGTGGGGGCATTATCTTTTCTAAAGTGTGAATTCATGTGAGAGTCTAGCGAGCTCTTCCATTTGAATTTCCTGTTACATCTCTTGCATTGGAAGGGCATCTCCCCCTTGTCTGAGCCCAACATTTCAACAATAAAATGCATGTAAATTTATTCCATCTCCTCCTCTGTACCCACAAAGGCGGCTGACTCTGTATTGCTAACATCTTTTCTAAAGTGTGAATTCATGTGAGAGTCTAGCGAGCTCTTCCATTTGAATTTCCTGTTACATCTCTTGCATTGGAAGGGCAACTCCCCTTGTATGAGCCCGACATTTCACCAATAAAATGCATGCAAATTCATTCCATCTCCTCTTCCGTATCTATAACGGACACTAACTCTGTGGGGGTATTATCTTTTCTTAAGTGTGAATTCATGTGAGAGTCTAGCGAGCTCTTCCATTTGAATTTCCTGTTACATCTCTTGCATTGGAAAGGCATCTCACCTGTATGGACTGGCATATGCCTTCTATAATAATGGAGACTCTTGAATCCCTTGCCACAGACTTCACACGTAAAGGTCCGTTTATTGATATCATGCTTGCGTTCGGGGCTAGTTTCTGTTGGGGAACTAGCTGAGTCGATGTTAGACCGCAGGACTATGTTAACGTATTCGTCTAGTAGATTTTGGTGTGAAGGTGTACCGGGTGGGGTATGCCGTTCCGACGAAGTATGAGTACTCTGGAGATACTCCTCATCGCCGTGTACGAACATGTGCATCTGTAGCTGCGAGTCGTTGACAAAGCACTCTCCACATTGAGGACACACGAATGGTTTTGGTATGTCATGCGATGCATTTATCCTGTTAAATTTAACATCAGGGTTGCCTTCAGATCTCTCCCGCATGACTTCGTTGTAAAACTGGGTTAGATAATTGCTTGAGGAGGCGTCTTTTGAGGAGGTCTCTTCTGAGGTCCGTTTTGATGGGGACTTTTTCAAGGTGAAATCTATCGAGAAGGCCTCTTTCGAGGACGTCTCATTAGAGGAGGTCTGTTTTGAGGACGCATCTTTATTCGCATGTGACCTCTTATGTGCATATAAAGAACTACTCCACTTGAACGACCTATCACATAAGTTGCAATGGTATGGCATCTCTTCTGTGTGTATGCGTTTGTGACGAACATAATGGCGTTTGGTACCAAATGCCTTGCGACAGACTTCACAGACAAACACATCAAAGTTCTGCGGCTTGACATCCTCTACCATTCCAAGAGTGCTACTGGTTGTCTCTGTGAGGGGAGTGATGGTGGGTGGATTCTCAGGGCTCTGTACCGCACTGTCCTGTTCTAGCTCATCTGGTTCTTCACTGGAACAACCGATTACATCTGTCACCACCCCTAATATTGTCTCTGGTTCAAACTTGATGTCTTCGTGAATGGACTTGTGGAATTCCAGTTCAGTCTCTGAGGGAAAGTCTATTCCGCATATCACGCATTCAAATGCCTGGCTTGCCTCCGTTTCGTTTTCACTTGGGACATGTTCCTGCTGCTCTGTCGAGAGGTCTCCAAAGTTTCCTGCATCAGCGAATGGATCCAAACTACTGGAAACATTATGGGTTTCCTTATGGACATCCAGAGAGCTCCTCCACTTGAACCTCATATTACATTGGTCGCATTGAAATGGCAGTTCTCCTGAATGGATGCGCAGGTGTCGCAGATAAACGGGATGTTTGTGGAACACTTTGCTGCAGACATCACAGGTGAACCCCTGATCTTGTGATTCAGGAACTTCACCCATCTCTGGATTAATATCACAGTTCTCTGTTTCAAAAGTCCTCAGATGGTATGGTCCTGAGGGCAGTCTTTGCTGCAAATCACCCTCAGTACCACCCTCAGTACCAGATTGGTCTACAACTCCATCTAATGCCGATACCGTTGCAAGCACACTGTCGTCATGAATTAAAGCATGACATTGCAGTTCCAGTTCTGAACCAAAATTCAAACCACACTGGACACAAATAAATGTTTGATCTGAATCCCTTTGATCTGAATCCATTTGCCCTGAATCCCTTTGATCTGGAGTCCAACCAGAGTCTCCTTTCACCAGCTCATTAGATTCCACAGCAGTTCTATAACTCCTCTTGTGCGCAATTATATGGGACTCTATGGAACTTTTCCATCGGAACTTCCTCTCGCACTTGTCGCATTCAAAGGGCGTCTCTCCTGTATGTATGCGCATATGTCGATTATAATGATTCCAATTTAGAAACACCTTACTACAAAACTCACACACAAGGACCTTGGTTGGTTTTTCTTTTGCATTGCCGTGATGGGATGTATTCCCCAAATTCTTGCGCTTAATAGGGAACTTGGGTAGAACGACTCTGGCTCTCCAGTTCAGTTTCCACTTCTTAGGATCCTGTTGCTCAGGGCCCATTTCTTTCGAAGTATGGGATTGTGGGTTACTTCGTTCATCTTTCTTTGGCACGAGGGACCGACTACTAAGAGAAGATAAGACAGTGGACTCCCCTTCTCTACTGGGAGTAATCATACGACCTTCCTGTGAGTGGGGCTTGCGCGGTGCTACATCAGGCAAGCCATCATTATGGATAGACATGTGAAGCTGTAGCAGGGACTCTGTGGTGAATTTCTCTCCACATTGACCACACATGAACATACGGGTGGTATTCCCATTCTCTTTGGTTTCTTCATTTGCCTCAGAGACACCATGTCCTGGTCGGTCATCATGATTATCCTGGGAGCTCTCCTTGTTAGCTTTGTGCTCTTCTATCTGCTCAGACCAATCCTGTGCTTGGTCCTGATCCCTAAATCCACCCATAGTGATGGATTTCTTATTCTTTCCAGCTTTGCTGGGTCAGGAACATTTATGCGTTGTCAGCGAGCTCTTCCACATGAACCTTCGTTTGCAAACCCTGCATTCAAATGGCTTCTCCCCTGTGTGAAGCCGATTGTGGCGCAAAATGTGAGCTTTTATTGTGAACGTCTTGTTGCAGATGAGACAAGGATATACCTTCTTCTCTTTTCCAGGAATTGCTCCAGCAGAATAGCACGGCCTCTGGAAAGATTGTATATTGGGAGGAATAGGAATTTGCCCTCCGAATTGGACTCCGCGAATCGTTGGAGGCATCTCCTGTAGGTTTAGATGGGTGAGTGGATTTTGAATGGATGCCTGTGACATGAATCCTCCATTCATTGGGTTTTGTGGAGTCCAACCAGGAACGCTTTCCAGGGTTGGCCCTGAGACATGCCGATTGTAATTAGTCTGTGTCAAACCACTGTTTGCTTGATTACTATTCATTCCTATCCTAGCATTTTTGTCCATGAAAGTATTTTGATTAGCCTCTGCCCTAGGTCTCGACATTGCAGTTCTGCCACTAGGTTCGGCAGTGTTTTGATGGTGGAGTTCTTCAGCTGGAAAATCCAACTGCGGCACCCCATGTATGCGGAAATGCTTGACGAGAGCTTCCTTCTTTCTATATCCCGTTCCACACTGAGAGCAAACGAAGGGTCGGGCACGAACATGTACATCCATGTGACGCTTCAAAAAGTATGGTCCTGAAAAACTGCTGTTGCATACATCACATTCATGTGACCTCTTTCGGAAATGTCCGTCCATATGCTGGCGGAAGGGACTCTCCTCTTCAAATGTAGATCCACAAAAGGAACAAAAATGACTTTCTGGCATGGTTGAAGTAGCACCATTTGAGTTGCTTAACACTCTGGATGAGCGTCTTTGTGGCAGATTGCTACTTTGGAGGTTTTCCATCTTGAAGCTGTTGTTACAATGATAATGTGCTGAAGAAATATTTCTAAAGAAATTCAATACAAATTTTTTATTTTGTCAATAAAATATCTTAGTTTGCAAGAAAATGCCAATCAGGCGTGTACGGAGGTTAATTGACAAAACCACTGAAGATTGATCTCTTATCGAGACTTGGCGGCATGCGACAGAAATCTTCATGACATTGCTAAAATAAGATGGTGTTATCCCTCTAATATTGAGGACTGCGCTGAACTTCAGGGCTCATTATTTTTCTCTATCACAATTATCTTTAACAGACCTGCATTAAGCATTGCATATCGATCTGAAAGTCTAGTGCTAACAATATTCACTAGAGGGTCTAATCTCTATTCTGGCAGGACTAAAACTATTCCAATCACAGGGAAATTGGCAATTATAAGCACTTGCCAATCAATATCACTATTTTTCACAGATTTTCAATAAAGGACAAGCTGTGTAATAATCATAATGAATAGGGAAGTTCACAATTATTTTGAAACAGTGTACAATTTCTTTGCCATATCTCCGTCATCTGCCAGAAAGTAAGATTTTAATTTTTTCAAAAATGAAATTGAAGTTCTTGTAGATACACTAATCTACAAACTCATACTGAAGTTGCTAATTCAACATCCCTATTAACCAAAGTCCATGTTGCTAAATTCTTCAATAATGAAATGACGTCATCATCAATAACTGACATCATCAGCGAAGCTCTTGGGAGATCGATCTACATGACGCTCCTGTCAAAGTTTGAAATCCTCCAGTTCCAGATATTTGTTGATTCTGTGAATCCTAACCCCATTTATAGACATTAGATGACGTGATAGTCCCATCCATCGGTGTTGATGACATCCATCTCATGGGTGAATAGGTCTGAGGCTAAAAAAGGTGTCCTGGAAAAGATGGAAGAAACAAAAAAAAATTAACAGAAAAATTTAAAAAGCTGGTACAGTCAAACCTTGTTATAAAGAGCACTGCTATAACAGGATCTCATTATAACAAGGTAATTTTCCTGCTCCCACCTCTTTGCATTTTATTATATTTTGACCCTGATATAACAAGGTTTCAATATAAAGAGGTAATTCCTCTGGTCCCAACCACCTCGTTATAATAAGGTTAGGTTGCACTGTATAAAATATTGAAATCATTAATTCACATTAATATTCTTATGCTTGGAGTACACTGGTATCAACAATCAGTGACCGTTTAAAGAGTATACAATGGGTCGAATGGTTTATCTTCAAAGCAACATTTGAATAAAAAATAATTTGTTTAAAATGAAAAACAGAAGACATATGTTCAAAGTGAACTCCAATTTGGTACCTCTACAGCAATTTTGGCTCAAACTTTTTACTCCAAATTTGGTACATCCTCGCACAAGAGGCTAGCGCCCCTAAAGCCCCCTTAAAAAAGCATGCATGAAGTCACGTACCCTTGCCCTTGGCCGAGTAAAGAATTATTTCTCTGTTGACATGAACAGGAAAGCGGAGGGAAGCAGCCTGTTGAAGGTTACCAAACATCAGAGAATCTGAATAAAAATAAAGAAGGAAAATATGTTATTGAATTTAAGCGGACCATTTTACCCCCAAGCTCATGAGATATTCAGCCCTGGCCTTTGTCTTTGAAAAGGATTTTGGACTGCTGCAGACCACACTGTGCACGATTAAAAGAATTGGCTATCTTGTTGTACACAAAAAGAAATGCGCTAACCCAACTGGCGAATTTCGCTTGGTTGTACAGCGAACAATCAGCAAACAATCACCTGCACATGACTGCCCATGCGTACGATTTCAATGCAATTCTTCTTCGAGCATGCCAGTGCTGGCAATAACAAATTAACATGGAACTCCAACAGATGCTAGAGACTGCATTTGAATACGCCAGCAACTGGCACTACAACATCAACCCCACTAAAAGTGCAGTCATTGTCATCAGTAAGGCAAAACGCCATGCAAGATCATCCTGGTCCATCCATGGGCACAGAATCGAGGAGAAGACCTGCCACCCTCACCTTGGGATCGTTAAATCAAGCGGACGATATGACCCTACGGACGACATCATCGGTCTGGGACTTCGCACCTTTTATGCCTTATCAGGCACGGGTGCCTATACTGGTGGCCTAATCCCAACATTATCCGCCCAACTATGGAAGACATTCTGTCTACCTAGAATGCTTCATGGTGCTTCTATATTCAAGTTCACAAAATCGATGCTACAGAAGCTGGACAGGGCTCAATCCCATCTCTTCAAACAAGTCCTTGGAGTCCCCAAGTCTGCTGCCGACGAGATTGTGTTCCTTCTAACCAACCTTCTTCCAACCTCTGCCCAGATCGACTTGGAAAGGCTCCTTACTCTTGGCCAACTCCTGAACCTTGATCATTGCCGGTTCGAGTTCAGAATCCTTCTCGAGGCTTTCAACTCCAGAGTCCCTACCATTCAGGTTTTTCAAGAGACATTGAGGAGATACAAGTTACCAGAACTGCACTATCTTGTCTCGAACCCGCCCTCATACTCGTTCTGGAAACGTATAACCAAATGCAGAGTCAATCAACACATGATGCTGCTCACCCATCAAGGCGTTGAATCCAAGTCATCACTCAAGTTCTGGGTCGACCACTTTCCTCCATCTGCGGCCCACATCTATCCAAGGAGACCTCCTTCCTCAACCATCCGCCGCGCGCTGATCGTGAGAGCACAACTTCTCACATCAATGTACCTGACGCAATCACGGTTACACACCCTAAAGAAGGCCTCATCGCGTACCTGCCCCTTATGTAGCATCAGCGACGAAACAGTGGAGCACTTCGTGGGGTCCTGTACCAGCCTATCCCAACAGCGCAACGAGTTTACCAACAAAGTGAAAGAATGCCTGGCGGAGCACCCTCCACAACTGCAACTCTACAACCCTAATGACACACTGCAGTTCACCAGTCCTGTGCTACCCTAATACCTTTCTATCCAAGTCTCCCGTCTGATGCTCATGCAAGCCTGCTTCTCCTATCCCTTTTCTATCTGTTCAAAATTGATGCCCACTGTACCGACCTTACTCAACAAGACTAAACCTATGAGACTGCCGATACTGACACTGTACTACCCTGATATGAACCACAAGAATCTCCAAAATAGTGGAGGGATCAACTAAGAGAGAGAGAGAGCTTAGTTGGAGCCTGGCCCTCTTTAAAGCCCAAGTACAGTTTTGGTAAAAGCGAATATTTTCGTCACCAGATTTTATCTTTAAATCTATATGAAATGAATTATAGTATCATAAACATATTACACAAAAGATTGTGCGAAAAATGAATGAGTTTTGGAAAAGCTGTAACCTAAAATGTGCAAATCTTTATAGCATGGTGCTTCACCACGCTATTTCAATATTTTCTTTCTTGATAAAGGACAACTTCCCATTCTCAGAATTGGATGAAAATTTAAGGATTTAATTGTTGTGTACATATCTCTATATCATTTCTATTGTCAAATCTTGGAAATAACTTTGTATATGCTCGATAACGAGCAAAATAACAACAGAGGGCGCTAAATATGATTTAACGGTCAAATTCAAATTTTCAAAAGAATCAGTTCGTAAAAAAATATGCTATGGTCTAAAAATGTGTATAAGAATTACATGTCATGATGATGATAAATATCCCCAAAATTCACATTTCTTCATCTGTACCAAAACTGTGATATATGAAAACTGTACTTGGCCCTGGGCTTTAACTGCGGCTCAACAATTATCACCAAATTTTTATTTTGAAATAATACCAGATTTATTATTTTTTCCATTGTCATTTCTTTTGATAACCGTACTCATTCTGTCATTATCAGATTATTTGATCTCATTTTAGAAGTGGCACAGGTTTATTTTAAATAGATCACCCCAAATAACACATGTGGGACCGAGCAGGTCAAAATAAACACAGATCACGCTCGGACTCTTTCTATCACTTCAGGCTTCATGCAAGGTGTAGATTGGTCTGCTCTACTATTAAATGTCGCTATTAAAGCTACTTTACCTATTTTCAGACATACAATGTCTGACTATG
>BQKZ01006832.1:20567-36482 GCA_036244855.1 Temnopleurus reevesii | reverse complement strand
GACTCTTGTGATGTCACAACATGATTGACATTTGAAAGAAATTTTTAGGGGCGTTCCCAACTAAGCCAACATAAAAATGAAGAAAAAATATTATAAAATATATGAAACACATTTGGATTCTCTTTCAGTGAAAAGGGTATTGATAATGGTATAATACGTTAATACAGATCAACTTGTATTTTCATAATAGTGGACATTTAAAGATGCATGCCTACAGAAGTTGCTTTCCAGCAAGGCGCCGTGGTGTAATTAGCGTTCCATATATCTTCTCCAATTTCCTGCCACCAACGGAAGGAAGACGTTTGCCTCGGTGAAAGTTACAATAATTTATCTGTTGACACAATCCTTTTAGACAGAAGAACAGTAGTTTGTGAAGTTGTATAATTCCTATACCGATCTATATTTTGAAGAGAAGACGAGAGTATAATCGCCTTATTCTTTCCCATCACGTTCCCGTCGAATTAAACATCTGCTTCTTGTTGATTCGCTCGGTTGCACTGGAGGAAGATCGGAGCGTGGGAGTGCAAAGCCCGGGATCTACCGGCAGGCGGCCGTCACGAGAGCCGATGTGCCCCGTGGCCGTGGAGCCACACAAACAGCTGCAGCTTTACCAAGAAAGCAACCTCTTTTTATCTATAGTTACTCAGGTACGTAGAACTGATTTTTCATTTTCATATGTAAATTTCTATTGTATTTCTTGGTTTATAGGTCAGGACCATTATGCATGATTGTTATTTTACCATGCATTAATATAACTTTGTTTTAAAAGAATTGGTTTGAAACCATAACATAATTCATTAAACTGCATATTGTTTTAAATATTCAAAAGTTTGGAGTAAATGTATTTACACCCATTTATTCATTAATGAAAAAAAGGTTTTGATTTTGTGTCAAAGGAACAACGAGATTAATTAACCACTTGCAGACAAGTGCATGACCTACTTCATAACAAGTGACCAAATGTTGCCAATGTGCATGAAAAATAATTGTTGAGTGATATTGAAATATTCATAACTTTCTTATTTATTGTACAATATTTTTCAAACTTTTTAAAAATTATATTCATCTGAGTTTTCCGTTTTTAATCAAAGCAAAGTTTTCTGGCTCAGATCCAGCCTATAAAGTCTTTCTTATCTTGGTAAAACACCGCCCACCAGGGAGGTGTTCACAAAGTCGTTCTCAAAGTTATGCACTATTTTACGTTCGACTGGTATCAATTCTTGCGCTGAATGTGCGCACTATTATGAATTATTACGCACAAGAAGGGATACCAGTTGAACGTAAAGTCATGCGTAAAGTCTTTTTTATCTTGGTAAAACACCGCCCACCAGGTGCATGAATATTGATGGAATAAAAATCGGTTTATTCTTTCTGCACTGCAATTTACTGTAGTCTTTAGACTTTACGCTAGTAATGTAGGCCCCTACAGAAAACCCCATAATTACCATCGGGTGTAATTGTGGTTTACTGGGACTTTATGGGGACTTATTCATTGGGACTTAAATTCACATTTTCTTCTTTTTCTAGAAAAGTAGACAATAAATAAACAAAACTCATTCTGAAATACATGCAGAATCAAAATGCCCATATTCTTGAGGAGAAAAGTACAATTTGGTCTACTTTTCTAGAAAAAGAAGAAAATGTGAAATTCTGTGTCCAAAGTGAATGGAGAGTTCTCCATGTTGGCAGCCATATTGTGTCTGTACGTTGCCAATTTGAGGAGCCCATGAGGAGTATTAATCAAAACTTTGAAAATTCATAACTTTTGAATGGATTGTCAGATTTTGCTCAAATTTTCAAAGATTGACTATTGTACTTTTCTTCATCCACTAGGCACACATCAATGTCTAGGTGAATTTCCCCTTTAAAGATATATTCTGGTATTTGTTAAAAAAATAAAATGAATGTTCACAGAATCGCACAAAATGTGAGAAGAATGTTCAGAACTATGAATAAATAATATGTGCCAAAGTGTTTTGCAAGAAAATGTATAATGGCAGAGAAATGTGCAAATAAAGGGTCAAAATTGGGCCATGTCGGGCCGACAGATTTTATACCAGTCCCACGCGCTGCTTCCTGTGTTTGCTGCAGTGGACAGAGCACGTGGAGAATGACATAATTTCGCTTTTAACCGGTTTGAGGTTATCATATTAGTTTTCCCTTGTCTACACAAGTCACGTTGTGCTTTGTTTGTAACATAAGATTATTTTAATCATTCATTTTTCCAAATTGAAGTTCTTTGCAAGTACTCGATATTCGCTTTAAATTTGCGCACTCTTGCAGCTGCAGCACCTTGCTCTGTTGAGCTCCTGTTCTTTCTATAAAATGTGCTTTAAATCTTATGAAAAGGCGCTTTATAAATGCAAATTATTACTATTATTTATTATTACATAGGGAGGCTATTTCAGAAGGTTTGTTGGTGGAGGGCAACCAAACAACCCTTTTTAAGTCCCAATTTAAAGGGTCTCTGAGGTAAAGAATATAATTTGTATACCAGTTTTTATTACATAAAATTAACCCAAAATAACTTTATCGGACATGATATGGATTACTAGACTGATATATCAGTTTTGGGAGAGATGGCGCTTCAGATATTTAACTAGTTTGTGAGCTGCAGTAAAATTATTACCATAGTGCAGTTTTTCAATAGCAAATCGGAACATGTTCATAGTTTATTTGAATAAAATCGACCTAGAAGTGGCTTAATTATTGTAAAATAATAATGACGACGGCGTCGCGCTCCCAACACAACATTACTTCAAAATGAATGCGAACTCACACACTGCAGACAATACCTTCGGTCTCTCCTCCCATCACTCCTTGCTCGGGTCCCGTACGATTAATTCATCGCGCCGTAGGATTAACGGCTGTTTGGCATTCTCACGGTAAAATACGCCAGAATACGTGCTAAAATCTTCTAATGGACAGGTTGTCTTTCTATACAGGTAGTTGCTGAAGCTCGTTTGACTGTTCTATTTTTTTTGCATCAGACATCTTATTGCCTGATATTGAAAGCAGACTTTGCCTAGTGAATTATTTTCTTGTATTGTTCGCTCTGAAAAGTGTAATTGTAAATGGTGGAATTCATTCGAAAATAGAGTGCATCCAATACTACACCACTAAATGTGCACACTTGTTGCATTGCATTGATGACGCAATCCTGATGAAGATCATGTTGATTCGTTCACAGTGATGTACAAATTGACATTTAAATGGCAACCCCGAATTTGGGATGGTTGTTTTACCATATTGAAGAATCCTTCATGTCAATGTTAGAAAGTCATTTCAGTGTGAAATGAAATGCGACTAACATTTTAGATATTAAAAGTGTTTTGATTGTGCTCTGATGTTAATAATATTTTAAAAATTCATGCCTCAGGGCTGATACATATCTCCTCATCTGCTATTCGGGCAATGCAGTACATGTACATGTCGTGTCACCTCGAGGCCATGCAATATTGCTTGAATAATAAATATTGTTTCTGTTTGGAGAATTGCAGGGAATTCATATACCCTTTAAATGGTGGGACAAGGTGTTAATTCCTGCCTATATTGGTAATCAATTGATGATTATATGATTAATGTGACCTTGTGGAATATAGGGTGTGTTAGGCCGATAGCAGTATTATCAATCTTTCACCTAAGACTGAAATTAGTCTGCAAGTACAGACCCTTATTTGACTCTATATCTTAAAATCATTATAGGGGTGTTGTTCAAAAGTTGCAATTGATCGGAATACGCCAATAAAAATCGTTTGTTTTTTGTTTTGTTTGTTTTTGTGAGTTGATGGTGTTTGACGTATCTGCGTCCTGTACACCAGTAGCTCCAATGTATAGGTATTCGAAAAGACCATATCCTTGATTTAGCAAAAACCATATGATACTGGTTCTGTTCTGTGTTTTATAACTAGTCTGGTTACTATACTATCCTTCATTCATTGATTTTGTCTTGACATGGTAAGCTTCTGCTGGATTTCTTATGATCTATATTAAACTTTCAATCCAATAGAACATGGATGAAGGTCAGGATGTGGTCATGATTTTTGCGATCCGCAAGCAGATTCTTTCAGGTCATTTGATCGAGAGAGTACTTTAGACTCTGTTGTAAGATAGCCCACTGCGCTGCATACAAAATTGTTGTTCCATGTGGATCGTTTTAAAACCTTGTAAATGTACCATGATGCTTGGATGGAAATGCGCATTACAATTTGCAACTGAATTGCAGTTGATTTGCGATTTAACTGCAACTTTGTAGCAGCACACCCGAAGTATTAAAGTCTCTGTTTGAAGACTCTGTAGCTTGCACTGGGCAAAATACAACTCTGAAAGTCAATGGTATATGCCTACAGACTAGACTGACATGAAACTTTTACTTAGGTATGCCTAAATAACTTCTACACATGTAGTGTGAAATGAAAGACAGATATTAACAGTTTATTTGAAGCAACACTGTTTGAAGCAAGATTAGCTAATCTGCTTGTACTTGGCAGGGACCACTTGCTTTGTGAGATTTCATTTCCGACACACATGTTAACTTACATGTATTGGCATTTTCTTGGTTATGTACCTGTGAATAGGGTCTGTACATTGAGACTGGCTATTGGATGAACCAATTCTGTCCCTGTCAACCATTTGTCCCAGGATTTTTAGCTGACATGTCAGGGCAACCTGCTCAAGTCTCCTGCTGTAATCCAACGTGTTGCCATGGTAACATGTGTATCAGAATCAAAGGCATGCTGTGCACAAATTGGTCAACAGGTTGCCAAGTTGTCATTTTATGTTTTTGGAAACAAGTGCATTGACTTCAAAACCTGTGAACCAGTTGCTGTATTCTAAACTACCCCTAAAATGTAAAATGTATGTAATGAGCTCCAGTCCCTCATGAATGATAGAAATATCACAGAAAGGGATTGTTGTTCAAATCCATCAAAGTAAAGGCTATCTGGACTGGATAAGAGATACAATGCAGATGTTCGTTTTATATCAGCAGATAAATAAAACATTTTTAATTGTCCTTATTTTGACATAAAGTTTTGACAGGTCTTCAGAATACCTGTTCCTTTTTCCGTACATTTTGATAATTTTCAGCTCCATGTTCACCACTATTTGTAGTTTATTTGTCAGTCTCTAAAGAAATATTGAATCAGATGCGTATGAAATTGTTTTCTAAATTCTGAATTTACTCATTCTCCTGAAGATAGGAAAATCAAAATATTGAGAGTGGGTACCACTCACATTTTCAAGGTAGAAAACTTTTTTGTAACATGAAGCCTTCTACTCACAATTTGATTTTATTATGCACAAATCTGAATAATATTTTAATGGCAAATTGGCATTCATGTGTAATATGTTCTTTAAAGTGATTGAGATCATTGCCTGGATTAAAGTTCTGTAACATGTACACAAGTGCTTGAAGGGATATGACCTTTGATGTAGATCACTGAAGGAAGTATCAAATAGTAGCTGACTACAGCATTATGTACAGTATGTGTACATGTACTTTAATATGGGTAGTAAGGGACTCCTTCAAACAGGATGTTTTTTTTTCTGAGCAGGATTCCCTAAATATTCTTATGTTTTATGGTGCAAAATGTGGTCAGATCCTTTTCTAATTTTCATGTTGACGATATTCAAAGGACTGATCAGGGCGTCTTGGCAATGCATAAATATTTGAAATATCAATATTTTGAAAATGCCGAAATAAAACGAGAATCATAAACATGCTCAATAATATGATGTAAACTAATGATAACATGTCAAAAACCTTCCTTCAGTTTGTATCTATAGGCGAACTTACCAATAGATTCATTTTTTTTGCCTATGAACGTACATTGTAGTAATACCTGATATTCCTTAAAGGAGGACTCCGGACCAAGAATCTCTTGCTCTGATTCAAAGCGCAAAAATCAGACAAACAGATGAAAAAAAGTTTGAGCGAAAACGGACAACAAATAAAAAAGTTATGAATATTGGAAAAATATCTTAAGATTTTCAAAATAGTTATATTTTTGGCCAATTTGTAACTACAGGTCACGTGACATGACGTGTTGATGACGTAGGTTCGTCACTTCTCTAGAGTGAGTGTATTATCTCTTTGTTTTTTAATGTTCTGTTTAAATGCCATTGGGCGCAAAAATAGTTCCTTTTCTCAAGGAATTCATCTCGTTGAATATATATTCTTGATTATACCTTCTGAAATATTGTTTACGAACAAAAGATAACAAAATTATATAAATAAATATGATTTTAATAAACAATATGTTTAATAAGAAATATGTATTTTGTGTTATAATTACGCTTGCACGGAAGCAAACTAATGTTTACTACTGTAAATTATGGTAAAGGAATGCTGTTTGGATTTACAATAACCAAAATGATACAAAAAAAGAAAATATGATTTGAAAAACAATAACATATATGATAGATTGTACAAAAACAATATAATACAAAAGAAAATGATTATTGACAAATTATTTTTCATATTTATGCAATCAATTTATAGCAACATTGAAATCGATGGAACAAAATACGTCATTAAATTAGTGTTGAAAATATTCAAATTCTCTTAATTAGAGCAATTCTTTATATGAATATATCTTCTCCTTATTTATTGTTTATTAAAATCATATTTATTCCATAATTTATCATTTCATCTTTCATATAAAACTTATTTTGAATATATATATTTCTTGAACATAATTGCTTGATATGTGTTGAACATTATCCATCAACAAAATTTTCTCTAAAGATTAAAAAGACGGATTAAAAAGCAATGATATATAATAAGCCCATTGTAGAGAAGTGACGCACCTACGTCATCACTATTTGATGTCACGTGAGGCAGTTGTATATTATTCTGCACCCTGTGTGTTTTGATAGATTGTTTTTAAAAACCCTTCAAAAATTCATAACTTTCTTATTTATTGTCCGATTTTGCTCAAACTTTTTTTGATATGTTCGTCTAATTTTTGCGCTTTTAATCAAACCAAGTTATTTTGGCCTGGAGTAACCGTTTAAATTAAATCTGTTTGTAGCAATTTCACTGTTTGGCATCCAGTTTGCACACATTTTGGGCGATCCTAAGTCAGGCATGCTTTCGGGTTGTCATAAAATATCTTCTTCTTTTTTTTTTATCAGAGATGGCAACCAGTCTGGAATATGTACATTATGTGAGGTGTATTTTCACATAAATTCAATACTTTCATTACATGTACAAGTGACTGGTTGAGAGTATTGTTATTATACATGTAGGTATCTTTTCTCTGAATATTGTGATGCTGTTGCCTCATTAACATTTTAATTTTTATCTCATGCATATTACGGAACAATGATCATCCATGCCTATGTTCATGTAATATATACATTTTGTGTACATATCCAACAGGCTAAAAATTGGCAAAGATTTATATTATTTTTGTGTGAACACAGTTGTTGGGTGTGAGCGTGTAAATAGGAAGCATTGCTTTCTCAGACAAGCCAAGAGTCGAGGTGGGTCTTCAGGGGGCAGTTTGTCGGGAAGTACAGTGTAGAGTTTAGCAAAATTTTAGTGATTATGCCACAAAAATTATTAAAGGTATTGAGAACATGTCCCTGAAAGCCGAGTGTTCCAAATGATTGTTTGCCAAACAAAATTAGGTGAATTTGCAGGAACTAATTTTTATATTGGAAATCAGTTTACCAGTCCCAAAACTAGAAGTTTTTTGTTTGTAATTGCTGTATGTATATGAATTGAGCTAGATGTATAATGGCTATTGTGTTTTCTGTGAACCAGTTTCTTTTGAGATGTAATTAATTTATTTTATGATTGAATCAGAAATCTGTTATCTGTTCCATTCATATTTGTTGTGATTCATTCATTGTAAAGCCTAGTGAACCAATTTTAGTGCAACACCTGTTTCTCTGTCATCCATTCTTCTTTGTTTCACCATATAATCTAGAAAAGTTTGCTTGAATGGTTTTATTTTATTTGATAATAGCATTAGCAATGAATGATTTTTACAGTGCTTATCACTTCTTTGTAAGAAGTCCCCAAGCACTATGAAATATAGTATTGCTACTTTGGCTCTAGCAATAGTATCTATGAAATATGTTATTCAAGGAATTTCAAGGGAATATTTCAAGGTATATTCCTACCAAATTCTCGTTCACCTCAAAATAAAGCGCTGTCATACATATTTCTGTAAGAGGGTGATACAAATGCCAATATTATTATTATTATTATTATGATAAAACAATGCAGGCTTAACTTCTTGCTGAAGGAAATTAACTCGGGTACTACCGACGAGTCCGACAGCCCACAAGTCCAACAGCTCACGAGGCCGACATTTTGAATAATTGGTGCCTGAAATAGAAATTACATAAAAACGGATTAGAGTCGGACAACTCATTAATCCGACAAAATTATGAAAACGCACATGATTGCGACCAAACATAAATTTTGCAAATGAGACCGACTCTAGGTAAAATTTGTCTATTAGTCCGACCACTATATTAACATTAGGTAAGTCGGTCTCGTAGGTTGTTTGCGTGCTGTCAGGCTTAAAGCAAATAATTTGTCAGTGTCGATCTTGCGAGCATGAAAGTCAAAATGTCTAGCTCAAACCTCACTTTGAAAATTGTTGATGTAGTAGGCATATATTCATTTCTGTCGGACTCGTGAGCTGTCGAACTTATGGGCTGTCGGACTCGTGGGATGCTCCCAATTTACTCTATGAGTGGGATTAGATACACACCATCTAGTTGAAAGACAAGCCCTAGTACCACTAAACCACAATACTTCCGTGAATTTTCTATGCCATAAAATTGTATAGTGTATACGTGTAGTAGTCTTTTCAAAGTCTTTATATATATACAATTTGCCATCTCATTTCATTCAGAGATGACACTGTTCAGAGAATT
Organism: Temnopleurus reevesii; assembly: GCA_036244855.1. NCBI lineage: Eukaryota > Metazoa > Echinodermata > Echinoidea > Temnopleuroida > Temnopleuridae > Temnopleurus > Temnopleurus reevesii. Next base: position 27,584 of record BQKZ01006832.1, on the reverse strand, counting down.
GAACATGTATTCCAACCTTTGGATGGCATATCTGATTTTGCTCAAGTTTCACATTTTGTTCCCCTTATTTTTATACTTCACTGTCAGCACAGCAATGCGTCGAGGAAGTTCCACTTTAATTCTTTCTCCAGCACCAGTCTGTTCTGTTTTGACTGTGGCATGTCTCGTCTTTTTTGTCAAGAAAATAGACCTGGAAATGAGATTAGGGGTAAGATGAACTTGAAGAAGGAAATTGAAGCCTTGAGACATTTAGAATGTTGGGCATGTCTTCCGTTCGCTGTGTGGTAGCGATAAGTCTTGCTAGTACAATGTTTATGTAGATGAAGGAAACTGCTGTGTAATTCAAGTTGAGTTGAGAGACTTTCTATTGATAATATGCCAAGGAAGAAAACGTGACGTCTAGGATAGCGAACAGAAATATTCTTCAAGTTGTCCACATCACGTAAGTCTTCATCATTTTTCAAAATTCAGGAACTTCATTCAAGCAAATTAGAAAAGTAAATGTTGCATTCACAGACTAGAAAAATTAATGTTGCATTGACCAAGGATGTGCGAGTAGGCCAAATGAAAAATTAAATTGTTTGGAGGTTCAAGAATGACTTTATTGAAAAATTGCAGAATGCTGCAAATTACAGAAATTTATATCAGGTTGGAGTATTAAAAATTGGTCAGACTGTGGGATGGGGTCTATAGAGAGTGACCAGATCTTGGCATCAATGCTCAAACATGGATATCAGGTATCAAAGTATTTTGTTGTGCAGACACAATTTTCTTGGTACATGGATCGTGGTTGAAAACTTAAGAGTGTAATTTTTCAGAAATCTCTCTCCGCTGACAATAGTGTGAATGATCAGGTGATTGATTTGAAATTTGACTCAATTAATCCTACAATGCGCTTACATGTATGTGCAGTGAGTGTTTTGATCCAGCGGTCACTTTTTTGTCTCGCCTGCGTAGCAGAATCGAGACATAGGCGCCGCTTTTTCCGACGGCGACGGCGACGGCGTCAACAATTTAGAATTGCTATAAATCAAAAACCCCTNTGTTATACTGTATCTCATTATTAGGGCTCAATTGCCATGAAATCACATTCTTTACATACATGTATTGTTAATTTGCCTTAATTGCTATATAAACCCTAACTTGTCAGTATTATTTAAGCTGAAGATGAAGTGATGCCACTTCGAAACATGTTCTTATTAAAAAGTTATGTTCTCTTTGCTATAATATTATTTAAATTTGAATCGTGCCATTCTTTTGGAAGTATAACTGTTTTACATAAATTTTTTGACAGGAATTACATCTGTCCCCAAAGAAACGTCCAATCAGATGCTCCTGACTAGGCTACTCAATCTTGATTTCTCATTATCCTGAAGACGATAAGAACATTCTCATGGAAATGTACATTTATGTGTAGATCCTTTTCAGGATCACTCACATTTTAAAGAAAGATAAGTTTTTGTAAGTACTGTAAAGCCTTATGCTCATAATTTTATTTCATTATGCACAATCCTGAATGAAATTTTTATGGCAAATCGGCATTACATGTACTTTGTAGCTTTTTTTTTACGTGATTGATATCATTGCATCTAGATTAAACATCCTATTTCTTGTACACAAGTGCTTGAAGGGATATGACCTTTGATGTAGATCACTGAAGGAAGTATCAAATAGTAGCTGACTACAGCATTATGTTTGTTTGTGTATACATTACGTATGGGTGTAACGTACAAGGGACTCCTCCAAACTCGTTCTGAGATTTTTAGTATAAAATGTGGTCAGATCCTTTCTCATAGCCTATCGGAGGCTTAGCCGACAGAGCAATAAGTAGTGCACATATAGTGGATTCCAAGTTTCGTAATTCAATTGTTATGTGTATATTAAAAGCAAGAAACCTGAATAACTTTTAATCTATTAGTATTATGATGTATTGGTATTGAACTACAACACTTGGAATCCAGTTTGCCAACACACTGATGCCCTGTCAGGCAAGCCTCGGGCAAGCTTTCTAGTTGTCATGACCAACATTTGTTTATCAGAGATGCCAATCATTCTGGAATATTCATGAGCTTTATTTATAGCCGGTGCTGCACAAGCCCGAGTTTCCTTGATCTCGAGATTTTAGCGAGGCCAGCTTCCTTCTCAATTTAGCTCGAGATTCAGTAGTCCTATCTGCACTTACAAGTATCCCACTAAAAGAAAATCTATATGTATCTTGAGATGAAAACTGTCCTCCTTCATGATTTAGGTTGAGATTGTTAAGTCTAAGCTGCATTAGCCTGACTCCAGGCAATTAAAACAAGAATGACCACTGGAAAACAAACGCGATGGGTTAGTGTGACCTGAGGCAAATAAAACCGAGTGCATCATAACTGGAAAATATGAGCGACTTAGTGAGCTATTTCCCAAATTAGTTCACTATTTTGGAAATTAGCCCAAGATATCTTGGGCTTGTTAAGCTCGAGATATTTCAGTGAATTAGCTCACTATTTGCGACTGCACTGCAAATTAGCTTGAGCTAGTTCTGATCGGGCCATTTACCCGAATCAGAACTAGTGAGCTACATTGTAATTAAAAAACTTGACTAGTGCAGACGCAGCTTTAAAGAATTCAAGGCTTTCACTTCAAGTGAATGGCTGAGAATGCGATTATTGACATGTTTTCACTCACTAATATGCTATTAAAAAAAAGCTGTTACCGCACATTTCAATTTTAAGCTCATGTGTATTCTAGAACAGTTGACATCTCTGCCTACATGTAAACATGTATACAGTCTAAAAATCAGCAAAGATTGATATTATTTTTGTGTGAACACAGTTGTTGGGTGTGGGCGTGTAAATAGGAAGCCTTGCTTTCTCAGACAAGCCAAGAGTCGAGGTGGGTCTTCAGGGGGCAGTTTGTCGGGAAGTACAGTGTAGAGTTTAGCAAAATTTTAGTGATTATGCCACAAAAATTATTAAAGGTATTGAGAACATGTCCCTGAAAGCCGAGTGTTCCAAATGATTGTTTGCCAAACAAAATTAGGTGAATTTGCAGGAACTAATTTTTATATTGGAAATCAGTTTACCAGTCCCAAAACTAGAAGTTTTTTGTTTGTAATTGCTGTATGTATATGAATTGAGCTAGATGTATAATGGCTATTGTGTTTTCTGTGAACCAGTTTCTTTTGAGATGTAATTAATTTATTTTATGATTGAATCAGAAATCTGTTATCTGTTCCATTCATATTTGTTGTGATTCATTCATTGTACAGCCTAGTGAACCAAATTTGAGTGCAACACCTGTTTCTCTGTTGCCCATTCTTCTTTTTCACCTTTATAATCTAGAAAAGTTTGCTTGAATAATTTTATTTTATTTGATAATAGCGTTAGCAATGAATGATTTTTACAGTGCTTATCACTTCTTTGTAAGAAGTCCCCAAGCACTATGAAATATAGTATTGCTACTTTGGCTCTAGCAATAGTATCTATGAAATATGTTATTCAAGGAATTTCAAGGGAATATTTCAAGGTATATTCCTACCAAATTCTCGTTCACCTCAAAATAAAGCGCTGTCTTACATATTTTTGTAAGAGGGCTATATAAATGCCATTATGATAGAACAATGCGGGCTTAACTTCTTAATTTTTTCGAGGGGTTTACACTTTGCAAGCTCTGCTTTTTAGTATACCCCTCCATTTCCAGTCCTATCATTATTTCTGTTGTCGATATCCTACTATTATACCACATGTTTACTTTTAATGCATGAATTTATTTATGTATTTCATTTATGTTTATGTTTAATTTATGTTTAATATTTATTATTTAATTATGCATTTTACAAGTATATTGTATATTTAAAATGTAATGTGATTTTTTAAAATGGAAAAATAAAGGAATTGAATTGAAATTGAAAAAAAATTATCTTGATTGATTTGGAAAGTTCTTTGTAATTTATTTTTTCATTATATTTTGATTTGATTGGAAATTAAAATAAAATGAACTGAACTGAACTTCTTGCTGAAGGAAATTAATTCTATGAGTGGGATTACATTTAGATCCACACCATCTATTTGTAAGACAAGCCCTGCTTACCACTAAACCACAATACTTCCGTGAATTTTCTATGCCATAAAATTGTATAGTGTATACACGTATATAGTAGTCTTTTCATAGTCTTTATTTATACAAATTGCCATCTCAATTGATTCAGAGATGACACTGTTCAGAGAATTGAACATGTATTCCAACCTTTTGAATGGAATATCCGATTTTGCTTAAGTGTCACATTTTGTTCCCGTTATTTTTATCCTTCACTGACAGCACAGCAATGCGTCTCCAGCACCAGTCTGTTCTGTTTTGACTGTGGCATGTCTCGTCTTTTTTGTCAAGAAAATAGACCTGGAAATGAGATTAGGGTTTGGATGAACTTGAAGTAGGAAATTGAAGCCTTGAGACATTTAGAATGTTGGGCATGTCTTCCGTTCGCTGTGTGGTAGCGATAAGTCTTGCTAGTACAATGTTGATGTAGATGAAGGAAACTGCTGTGTAATTCAAGTTGAGTTGAGAGACTTTCTATTGATAATATGCCAAAGAAGAAAACGTGACGTCTAGGATAGCGAACAGAAATATTCTACAAGTTGTCCACATCATGTAAGTCTTCGCCATTGTTCTAAACAGCCACTTCATAATTTAAACAAATTGGTGATATGGATCGGGATTGAAAACTTCTGACTATGATTTTTTTGCAGACTTCACAGAGATGCAATTTGTTGATTGCTCATCAAACATGAAAATATGTTTCAATGGATGTAAAAGTTGTACCGGTACTTGAAATTATGCTAATTCTAGAAAATAAATATATTCGCCAAGCTGTAGTTCATTTATGCACATATTTATTTTACCTAGGCATATTGGAATGATTGGAAAAGTGGAAGGGTGTGCAAATTTATACACACTGCCATTGGTTTGCAAGTATTTATTGAGGAGACTAGGGGTTTGTGTATTTACAGTGAACACTATTAACAAGTTCATGTACAATAATGTTTTCACTTTCAGTTAAACATTAATTTTTAAAAACAAGTTCTAACCTTCCAACATTTAAAATTAAAATCAAATGGCTTTTAAAAGTTTCTATAGACGTGACACTGACAGGGATGGCGGATTGTTTTGAGAGGGAGGGGGGGGGNCCAATTCTCATCAAACTTGAATCATCTTTATAGAAATATGTCAAAAGCATATTGCTATAATTTACAAATCGCGCAATGCAGGCGAGACTGCCAGGCGGCGTTTCACTTGTTTTTTAAACTTTCTATGAAATACATCTTAGAAAGTTTTTTTAAAAAAAGTAATCGTTGGATTTTACCATGTAATTTCGCTGCAAATGGGCAGTTTACTTAAGCTCCAAATATGGCTCCTGATTTGAATCTCCTCTCTAGTGCAAAAGCTGCCTGAATAACATTGATGTTCGGATAGTGATGCAAATCACGTTGACTTTTAATAGTCACTAGTGTGAATACCCCTTTTGTATATCCTTAGAATAGAATCAGATGTATGTGCAGCTGTTGTTAACAGAAATGTAATTTGTTGATTGCTCGTCAAACATGAAATTCTGTTTCAATGGATACAAACGTTGTACTTGAAATTATATGACAGTGTAATTCTAGAAAATAAACCTATTTGCCAAGCTGCAGTTCATTTATACACATATTTATTTTACCTAGGTATTGTGGAATGATTAGAAAATTGGAAGGATTGTGTAAATTTATTCACTCTGCCATTGATTTGCAAGTATTTATTGAGGAAACTAGGGGTTTGTGTATTTACAGTGTACACTAACAAGTTCATGTACAATAATGTTTTCACTTTCAGTTAAACATTAATTTATCAAAACAAATTGTAACCTTCAAACATTTAAAATTCAGATTACATTACTTTTAAAAGTTTCTATAGAAGTGACAGGGATGGCGGAATGTTTTGCGATGGAGAGGGAGGGGGGCTGTGTCTTGTCATTTTTGCGCACTCCCATAGGCGTGCACATATTAATTGAAAAAAAAAGTAGGGGCTGCAACCCACCCGGTTCTGCAGTTCCTGATGGGAGGGATTTTGCTTTAAAGAATATCGATTGCCTCTGCCAGCTGGAATGGAAAGTTCACTACATTTTAATGATTTTTAATGTTCAAATTTGAACATTTGTGAACAAATTAAACTCATGATTGTTTGAAAATTTCAAAATTCTTTCTTTTGCTATTGAGTATAAATGGTTATATATTAGGGCTTGGAAATTCAGAAATTTATTTATTCATTGAAACTTTATTGACATAAGCAGTCAATATTCTGTTCATATCACAATGTGTTCATATATACAATGTTATGCAAACTATACAAAACGTTTAAAAAAAAGAAGAAATTTAGCAATAATTTAATTACAATTGATGAAACAACATGGATGTAAAATAAAATAAAGAGTTGGCATCAAATACATAATAATTTTGTGATTTTATTCACTCATATGAAAGAATATGAAATAATTTTGCTTCATACAGTGTGGATATGAGAGAAGGCGTCTATAAAGTGCACAACGAGTGCGGCCAATTTTTTGCATACATTACGTCTTGCATGGTCATACTGAAAATCCATCAGATTGTCTGGTAGCTACAATTTCACACCCATGGGAGGAAAGTGAGATTTTTTTTAACCCTTTGAGTGCTGACTTGATTTTTAGTGAATAAAAGTGATGTGCATACTGTGCATGCTGTACAACAAGGCCAAAAAGGATGCTGGATGGACATGGACCCCAAAAAATAGATTAAAGGGGAATTACACGCATACAATAATGTACTGTCAGTAAATGAAGAAAAATCAGATGAAAAAACTGTGAAAATTTGAGCAAAATTGGATAATCCGTTCAAAAGTTATGAATTTTCAAAGTCATCATTTCCACCTGTGCTGGACATCCTTGAAATGGCATGCGTATAGCCAATTAGCATAATCTGTGATGTCATACATGGAGAACTCCTCATTCACTTTGTATATAGA
>BQKZ01006832.1:7792-20382 GCA_036244855.1 Temnopleurus reevesii | reverse complement strand
TCCTGTTTTATGGTATTATAATTTTTGTGAAGAGGAAGTGTGATCTTGTGTAGTTACAGTCGAAACTGTCTTACTGAACACCTATCTACAGCGGCCACCTGCCTGTAGTGGCCACCTGAATTAGTTCCCCTCAGATGAAAATGTGCGTTCAGGAACCTGTATGTAGAGGTCACCTGTCTACAGTAGCCAATCTTTCTGTGTCCCTGGGATCGCCACTACAGACAGGTTTGACTGTATATTGATACATACATTCATGTATTGGACCCTGTTATTGAAAAAAATTATATGACAAACATAAAAACTGAAAGCAAATAAGCAGATGTGGATTGACTGAGTATTGTCCATCTTCACTTCATCATCCCTGTTTCTCCTATTTTACAGTATTATAATTCTTTGTCCAGTAGAATTGTGATCTTACGTCTATGGTTATAGACAAACCTGTCTTAGCGGCCACTTGTCTATAGCAGCCATCTGTCTATAGTGTCCTAAATTGATTCCCTCCAGACCAAAATGTATCTGTCTGTAGAGGTCATCTCTCTACAGTGGCCATGTTTTTCCCCTTGGATGGCCACTATACATGTATACAGGTTTGAATGTAAATTCAGAACTCATTGGACCCTAGCCTCGTATGGGATAAATTTATATGAAAAAAAGTGAAAGCAAATAAGCAGATGTGGATAGACTGTGAGTTTTGTCCCTCTTCATCCCAATATACCGGTTTCTCCCATTTTATGATATTATAATTCATGGTCCAATATGTAATATTTATATTAACTTGATGATTTTGTTTTTTCATCCATTTTAGGCTGACTGAGAGGAAGTAGTGCAGAGGAGTCCGTCATCAGACAAGCATGGTTCATGGATCTTTGCGATAATTTGTGTGGAAGAACCTGTCTGTAGAGGTCACCTGTCTACAGTGGCCACTTTTCTGTTTTGTTGGGTGACCACCATAGACAGGTTTGACTGTAAATTCATAACTCTTTGATATTTTTTTTTCTCTCCCATTTTAGGCTGACTGAGAGGAAGTAGTGCGGAGGAGTCCGTCATCAGACAAGCCTGGTTGACAGATCGATGTGGTGACTCACCGCCCAAATCTCCTGCCTTCATCATTCTGCGTCGATCAGATAGTCAGACTTTCGTGAAGGATTGAATGTAATGTCACAGATCTTCTGAGCTTTTCAAGGTTTGTTTACGATGGAGACATAATTACATTGCCTCATGGGGAACTTAAGGAGTTTCCTCGCACAGCTGATCATGTTGATGTATGTTTCTGCGACGTTGCGTATCTTCTGAGCGATTAAAGCACCATCTATCCTGGATTAATAATTTCTGCATGCAAAATCTGGAACAGCTTCAAATTCTACCCATTTTGAATCATACAGCTGATTGGATTACGCTTCGTGAAAGGATTTCTTTGGTGTCGCACTTCTTCAGATTTCATTATTATTTTATGCTGGATCCATAATTGTGTTGCTTCATGTGAAGTCTAGAGGAGCTTCTCTTTCATTTTCTATCGATTGATAAAGTGATCAGATTATGATGTTGAGCACATGAAGGAATTTTGGCTATTTTGCATATCTTCGATGGTTTTAAAAGTATTATTTTATGCTGGACTCATAATTCCAATGCCTTATCCAAATTACAAGAGTTCTACTGAGTGGATGATGATCACTGTTTCATGAAAGAATTTTTCGATGGAACCTGGATTCATAATTCTATCACTTTATGCAAATTCTGAACTTATTCTTCTATGGTTGGATCAGATCAGATGATTATGTTGCATTTTATAAATAAATTTCTGCAATATTGCATACATTCTAAGCATCACAAGCATTATTCCTGATAGATTCACAACTATATGGATATTGCTATGTGTGAAACCTTGGTAGAGATGTCTGTTTGCCCTCATATTCTACATCCAATCTGATTAAAAATATAAATGATAGTGTCATGAAGGAAGTTCTTCAATGCCAAAAATTGTCTGAGGATATGTTCTCTCTGATTATATATTATTCAACTGCTCCGCTTCATGTGAAATCCGACTATGGTTGGCTTAATTGCCCTTGTCCGATGAACGACATTTGATCAAATTTCTCAATGCTGAAATTTTAGCCCATTGGTAATCCTACTTTAATGTCATGGAAGGATCACGTATTCAACCAGCAGCTACAGCGATTAAGCATTATAGCCAGATTCTCACATTTAGGTAGTACAGAGGATCGATCATGAATCGACTCGTAGCTTTCGGACTCGTCTGCGTGGCGGCCATTTTGTTTATTTTGGTGACGTACAGTAAGCTCTCTGAAGATGGCGTAGTAAGGAGAGGTTTGATGATTGCTAGCAGCACTAAGGATGCTATCCTGGTTGGCAACAACCTCGGCTCGGCTGCTCAAAGATCACCGACTTTAACATCAAAAGCCGAGGCATTCATGGATGTCAGCTCTTCGGATATCTCCAGCTCCATCGACGAAGACTTTGGGGAAATTCAAAACGCTGGAAACACCACCAACAAATTTCCTGCAAATACGAATCCCCACAACGTTGATCAAGGATTTGCTGAAATTGCGAGTACCCAAACGACTGGGGATATATTTGGTAAAATTTCAAAAATTGGAAATTATTCGAGCAATAACGCTAGAGGAAAAGTGACAATAACAAATACTGAAAATGTCAGTGAGGATATCAAGGAAATTGTAGATATTGAGAGTGTCAGTAAAGAAGCAAATATACCTAGAAAAAATGATAATAAACCCATTCATGTTATAGTACTAGCGCGTATGAGAACTGGTTCATCATTGGTTGGTGAAATTTTTAACCAGAACCCTTCGATTTTTTATATATTTGAGCCTCTCCATGCCGTAGATGTTTTTATCCGTCACCATGCTGCAGCTGAAGTTCGTCGTCCAGGAATCTCGGTGGCTCTACTTTCGATGCTTGCCAAATGCCAGTTTACTCCGGAGTTTATTAACAGCCTTGCTGGCTGGCCGCTGGGAAAGTCCAAGAGTAGTGGCTTGCTGCCGATTTGTAAGCAGACCGATGGATGTCGTCGTGCGACGCATCAGGCGATCGAAGAACGATGTCGTTCGTTCGGAGGACGTATGGGAATGAAGACGATTAGAGCAGATTTAAAGATGCTGCAGTCCCTCGTGGAGAAGGATAACATTAATCTTAAAATTATTCACTTGATTAGAGACCCGCGGGGAACCGCTAATTCACGACGTTCATATTACGGGATGGCTAAAGAAAAGAAGGCCAAGATGATGAGTAAATCAAGAACAATCTTATCAGGAAATCCCGATATAACCTTAAAAGGCTTAGGGCTGCTTGAAGAGCATCCACATTTTCATGTTAATACTATTGTTAAATATTGTAAATGGATGAATGAAAATATCGTGCTGGCTCGATCAAGACCGACGTGGTTAGAGGATCGATACTTTCTTGTTCGCTATGAGGACCTGGCGCTAGATCCTGTTAGAATGTCAAAGGAGATTTATGATTTCGTAGGATTGACGATGCCAGAGAATATAAAGCAGTGGGTCCTCAACAATACAAATGTGCATGCGAGCACAAAGGGCAGTAGCAAGTTCAGCATGCAGAGAAACTCGAAGGAAGTTATGCAGAGTTGGCGCCACTCGCTTCCTTATCAAGAAGTCCAACAGGTTCAGGATGTTTGCAGGACTGCTATGGGGCTTGGAGGGTACAGGGAAGTCACTCGTGAAGCAGATCTTGGGGATATGTCATATGATACCATAGAACAACTAGGGGTGTAGTGCTGGAGTATCAAGTTTAGTATGTAGAAGAACTTGAGGGAAGTGATATAGAGTTAGTGCCACTCGCTTCTTTATCTGGAAGTACAGCAAGTCCAGGGTTGTGTTGCATGAAACGGTTCGAAGATCTACAAATGACTGATGACCCTTTCCTGATGCTGAATCACTGAGAAACGATATACTAGAGTTGTCAACTTTTATTTTACTTGTGTACAGTAAGATATTTGCCTGTGCAATTCTATTATTTAAGAAAATATATCCTCTATCTTTAGTTATTTGCCAAATAAATGGATTATTGTCAATGCTGAAACTGGAAGATTTTAGCATAAATACTGCAGTTGATATTTGGATATATTTTATGCAGTATTAGATATTTTGGTAATGTTTATACACATGTTGCATTTGATGTTTAATCTTCAGAAATTTTCTATTTGTAGTACTTTTCCATAAATTATACATACATTCAAACCTGTCTATAGTGGTCACTGTCTATAGTGACCACCTTTCTATAGTGGCCACTTTATAAATTGATTCCCTCCAGGTGAAAATGCATGTTATGGAACCTGTCTATAGAGGCCACCTGTCTACAGTGTCCACTTTTTCTGTTTCCCTTGGGCTGGCCTCTGTAGACCGAATTGACTGTACCAGTATAATCCAATTAATAATATTGGAGAGATGGAGGAGTATATTCAGAGATCTACACAATGTAATGCTTTTTTAAGAGTCACTTTTTACGTGTAAATAATAGATGTTTTGACAATATGTAGCCCTCATATTGGACGTGAAATTTAGCTATATGAATACTATTTTGTCTCAACGTTGGACATTTACCACTCCTGCAATATATATTTTATTCTCCCTTGAAGTTTTAATCCTCTCTCTTTTTTGAAACATTATATCAAATGTGCTTTTTAAGTGTTGACTTTAGATTATCAAGTATCCTCCTTATTGCTAAAAGTGATGAATACAGGTAACTCGAATCTGTTGGGACCACACAAATCTGTTCAACTTAAAAGAGGCAAATAAAAACTGGTTTTGTACATTGTGTATGATTTGTTCCAGAAAATCACATTGCCTTAGATAAGTTTGACTTTAATAGGCAGAGTTAACTGTAGTTAAAACCATTCAATGATATATTTGAGCCTTATCGCTTGAACACTCCATTGGTCGCAATTTCAAACCCTCTCAGGTGGTGTGATTTTTTTTTGCGGCATCGGAGAACTTTATCGCACAGCCAAAGTGTGTACAACCCCATTATGGTTCGTTGTAAGACAAATGAATATAAATCTTTTTGCCTGATTAAAATATTTTTATCAGACAATTGGGTGAATGCAACTGATATCCAAGTATTTGATATCACAAATTGATATTTTGTTCTCCCATCTATTGAACACTGCTGTCAGTATTTTTGCCTTCACTTTTTATCATCGGTTTCCTGTTCATTTATTATATTTATTTTAGAGAAATAGTATAATGAGTTAAGAAAAATGACAAGCAGTCATCCAGAGATGTCGATCATTGCAGAAAATTTACACATGAATATGTAACACATAACAGTAACACAATATGTGCCTGTCGGAGGAGGCCTGGCAACAATAACCAAACTCTCAGCCAATCACTTGGCAGTGATGAAACCCTTGAATTAACATAATAATACACATCATTAATATTCAGGAATGGTTGGCATCTTTGCATTTGATGGACACATTGAACATCAATTACTTTGAGCAGAAGGGCCAAATGATTTGGCCAAAATAAGCAACTTCATTCAAACATTCACAATGGATTCATGATGACAAAAGAAAATTTCCTCCTATTTATTCACTGAACAGGTGTGGCACACCGTTCAATATTTCAATATTTCCCCACTATAATATTTTCAATATTTTTCCACTATAAGAGGAAAGTAAATTCCTTTTGTTTGCATTGGGCTAAAAGCATTGTAAAGGCTTCAATGGAAGTTGTTTAGCTTGCCCAAATCCTTTGTCCCTTCTGCTCGCAGTGAATACAAATGGTTGCCTCCTTTCTGGAAGGGAAAATGCACTATGAGCAGAAGGGACAAAGGACTTGGACAAAGTAAACAACTTCATTCAAGCCTTTACAATAGCTTGAGGCATGCAAAAGGAAGTTCCCGGTGCGACTCTTGTTCAACATTTTCCCGCAAAATAAGAGGGAAGGAATATTCTTTTATTTTCATCTATCAATTGTGAATGTTTGAACGGAAGTCATCTAGCTTTTCCAAATCTTTTGTTCCATCTGCTCACAGTTACAATAATACAAATCCCTCCCTTGCTGGAAAGGAAACATGAGGAAGGGAATCGGGTCAGACAGATATGATCATTTATTGAATGTATTAACGGTATTATGACTAATGCCCTACATTTAGAATCACTTATAGTAATATCATATCCATATATTGGGTGTGTGCATTGCATTTCAATCTGGGCCCCATAACATAAGGGTTTACGATTAATTGCTAATCTGATAGCGATTGATATCAGTTGCAAGTCTATGGCAAATCATGTACTAAAGTTTGCAATTGATCGCAAAATCAAATAGTTATCAATCGCAAACCTTTATGTTACGGGGCCCTGGACAGTGCAATGTACAGCTGGTGCAAAAATTAGGAGGCTGTCATTTCTTTATTGTGCAGAGGGGGGGGCCTCTAAATGGGTAAAACATTATGAAGCCGCTTTTTCAATAAACGGTATCGGAGGCAAAAAAAATACTTTGCTATCAGGTAAGGGTCCTAAGTGTTACAAGTTTTAAACTTTTTAGTAGTCACCCTTGTATTGTCATCAAAATGTAAACAATTTATTGAACATGTTTGTTTACATTGTAAATACCATCATTGTATTTGATTTTTTTATGATTGATAATGGAAATAAAGTAGAACTGAACTGAACTGGTAAACTTTTCATGACATTAAAAGGGTGATTAGTTTTGAAAATATTGGATTTTTCAAACTGATCAAATTCTGATTAAAAAAATTAAAAGACAACGTACACATCGTATGAAGACTTGGTCACACAGTGAAACAATAGGAGGGACGCACAAAAATCATATGGGTTCAAGTTCAAGCAAGAACTGTAAGAAAATGAGTGATGGAAGAACATTTCAAACCTTGCCAAAGAAGGCTAAAACAAAGTTCTTCGATATCCACTTATTTTTTTGTTGAATCTCTTAATCAGTTTCGAGATATGCATATTAATGAGGTTGGTAACGGAAGGACGCCATAATGTTTGTCTGAATGTGGGCTCATTTTGCGTCGAATTGCCCTGAAGTGTACAGTGGAACCTCGTTATATTTATAAAGAGATTCCTGAGAAACAAGGTAGTAATTTTTTTTGTGATACAGGTTGATGATAATTAAGTATTGTCTTTATTTATAGTCCACTGCATCCTGACCTTTACTACAGTAATCTATACTTTTAAATTTTTGAATTTAGACAAATTTAAGTTCAACCTGGTTAAAAAAAATCATGGTCGAATGCTCTGCCATGTTTGCCCCTGCTGGTAGTAATGTTTTTGTACAGTATTATTAGATTTTTACCAAAGTCATTAGTTTCATTGTGTGCTAATTGCAAAACGGGAATGTTAGATATATAGAAAGAGACCTTATTAGTACTGCTCCCCAATTTTAATTATTTATGTACAGTGACACTGTAATCCATTTGTTAATCAAAGCTTCGATAATGAAAATATTCATGTACTTCTTGTGATGTATATGCTAGTGACATATGTATTTATTGAATCTCTATTAATCTCCTGCTGAAAGATTACTTTGGACAAAATATGAAAAGGTGTAATATGGTGGTTTGATTTAGATAGTTGAGTGATTGCAATGGAATTTCAAATGATAAATTGATAATCTTTATGCAACTAACTTTTAAAATGTAAAAAGTACTATAATATTTTGATGATGCTTGATAAATAAATGTAACAAACATATTGAACTTTCCCGTTCTAGTAAGCTATGCAGTTTGTATCGGTAATTGAAGGAAAATTTACATTTTGCTGTCCTTATGCCCACTTCATCATTTGTTTTAGGCTGAAAACTTTATTTTGGTGTTTGAAAATACCTCCTTTTTTATTCTGTATCATAGCTGTGACTCAATTGACCCATAATTTGTTTTACATCTGTTGTGCTTTGCCTATTCTTTTATTTGAAAAAAAAAGTTTAAAACCACCATGATGTATCTTGTTCATAAATCATGAATTATGTTTTCTTAGTTATTTTTTTCACTTCAGTATTCTCTGTTCATTTTTCAAGTGTAATAAGATCCAGCATGGCAATTGCTTGTGTGAGATATTTGTATTATTGTATGTAAGCCACTCCAAGTAAGTGTCATGTGCATCATTTCTAGAAAAAATGTTAATACAGTCAAACCTCGTTATAACAAGGTCGTTGGGACCAGAGGAATTACCTCTTTATATTGAAACCTTGTTATATCAGGGTCAAAATACAATAAAATACAAAGAGATGGGACCAGGAAAATTACCTTGTTATAACGAGAGCTCGTTATATCAGTGCTCTTTATAATGAGGTTTGACTGCATTTAAAAAATATTGATTATTGAGCAATTATTTCTTTATTATGAAGATAAATCAATCATATCTACAAAGCTGACTTTTTGATGGATTTTTAAAGAATAAAGCCAAATTTGTATTTTGAATCTTTGAAATAACAAATTATCTCCATATCGCATTCAGCTGATTCATCTGCTATATAAATCTTTGATTTGACTCATATGTCATTTGCATAGTACGGCTTATGTAGTTGTGATTTGGGATTTATAGAAATTTTCTAGTAGGTAAAAATCTGATCGTCGATGGTCGCTTTTGCATCATTGCTACTCTTGTCTGAATAAATTCTGTGGTAATTTTCAAATGCTCTGCATATACATGTAATTCAATCAATTTTTGAATGGGACATGTAGATTAATAGTGCCCCTTTTAAAGTTACAGTTATTGAATGTTTTTATTATTAATGTTTTAACATAATTTGCCTTTTTTATCATGTGTATGTTTGATAAATTGAAAAGCATAGACAATTATAAACTATTTTCAGATTTGGACATTGATAATAAATATGTATATGATGAACTTGTAACAATTATGTTTGAAATTGTTGTTAATGCTATTATATGTCTAATTCAAGGCCAAAATTAAAAAAAAAATCAAATATAGACATTTGGGTGTTGCTAGAAAGTGGTGATTTATTAGAAACCAACTGCAAATCAGTTGTGAATTGAAGCATGTTTTCCTTCGCATACAGTCTGCTGTTGTGACAATAAGTGCATGAGACACTTCTGATCTATCAAGACTTTTTGTAAAAGCACCCCTATATTTAAAAGTTCCACCATGAAACATCAAAGTGAAGCACAAATAAATCACCACCACCATCATTTTCGTAATGATGGTCAACACTATTATAGTTATCATCACCACCACCATCATCATCATCATCATCACATCATCAAGATGGGCGAGACAGGGAGAGAGAGAGAGAGAGAGAGAGAGAGAGAGGGAGAGAGTGTGTTTGTGTGACAGAGGGGAAGAAAAGGGAGAGAAAGAGAATTTGCATGATGGAGGGAGTATGTGTGTTTGTCAACACAGTGAAAGAGAAAGGAGAGGGAGAGGGAGAAAAAAACCAAGAGAGGGTGTTTGTGTGTGTGTGCGTGTGTGTGTGTGAGAAAAAGGAAGAGTGTGTGTGTGCGAGAGAAAGCGAGAGCATGTATGTGTGTTTTATGTGTGTGACAGTGATGGCAGAAGAGAATAGAGAGTGTGTGTGTGTGCATATGACATATGTGTATGTGTATGTGAGAGAGGGGTATGTGTGTGTATGAAAGATGATGCATGAAAAGTGAGAGCGTTCAGGGTGATAGAGAGGGTGGAAAAGAGGCAGAGAGAAAGTGTGTGTGACAGAGGGGAAGAAAAGAGAGAGAAAGAGAATATGCATGATAGAGGGAGTATGTGTGTGTTGACAGAGTGAAAGAGAAGGGAGTGGGAGAAAAGAGAGAGAGGGTGTGTGTGTATGTGTGTGTTAGGAGAAGGAAGAGAGTGTGTGTGTGTGCAAGAGAAAGCGAGAGCATGTGTGTGTGTTTATGTGTNATTTCAGATTTGGACATTGATAATAAATATGTATATGATGAACTTGTAACAATTATGTTTGAAATTGTTGTTAATGCTATTATATGTCTAATTCAAGGCCAAAATTAAAAAAAAAATCAAATATAGACATTTGGGTGTTGCTCGAAAGCGGTGATTTATTACAAACCAACTGCAAATCAGTTGTGAATTGAAGCATGTTTTCCTTCGCATACAGTCTGCAGTTGTGACAATAAGTGCATGAGACACTTCTGATCTATCAAGACTTTTTGTAAAAGCACCCCTATATTTAAAAGTTCCACCATGAAACATCAAAGTGAAGCACAAATAAATCACCACCACCATCATTTTCGTAATGATGGTCAACACTATTATAGTTATCATCACCACCACCATCATCATCATCATCATCACATCATCAAGATGGGCGAGACAGGGAGAGAGAGAGAGAGAGAGAGAGAGAGAGAGGGAGAGAGTGTGTTTGTGTGACAGAGGGGAAGAAAAGGGAGAGAAAGAGAATTTGCATGATGGAGGGAGTATGTGTGTTTGTCAACACAGTGAAAGAGAAAGGAGAGGGAGAGGGAGAAAAAAAACGAGAGAGGGTGTTTGTGTGTGTGCGTGTGTGTGAGGAGAAGGAGGAAGAGTGTGTGTGTGTGTGTGAGAGAAAGCGAGAGCATGTATGTGTGTTTATGTGTGTGACAGTGATGGTAGAAGAGAATAGAGAGTGTGTGTGTGTGTGCATATGACAGGGAAGGGAGAGAGAGACTGTGTGTGTGCATGTGTATGTGAGAGAGGGGTATGTGTGTGTATGAAAGATGATGCATGAAAAGTGAGAGCGTTCAGGGTGATAGAGAGGGTGGAAAATAGAGAGAGATAAAGTGTGTTTGTGTGACAGAGGGGAAGAAAAGGGAGAGAAAGAGAATTTGCATGATAGAGGGAGTATGTGTGTGTGTTGACAGAGTGAAATAGAAGGGAGTGGGAGAAAAAAAGAGAGAGAGAGTGTGTGTGTGTGTGTACGTGTGTGTGCGAGGAGAAGGAAGAGAGTGTGTGTGCAAGAGAAAGCGAGAGCATGTGTGTGTGTTTATGTGTTTGACAGTGAGGGTAGAAGAGAATAGAGAGGGAGGGAGGGAGCGAGTGTGTGTGTTTGTATGTGTGTGTAACAGAGAAGGGAGGGAGAGTATGTGCGTGAAAGAGTAAGAGGGTATGTGTGTGTGTGTGTTAGAGATGATGCAAGAGAAGGGAGAGGGTTTATATGACAGGGGAAAAGATAGGGTAGAAAGTATGTGTGTAGGTAAAAGTTGGTGTCATAGAGTGTCAGATAGGGTGGAAGAGAGGGGGTAGAGGAGGATATGTGTTTCATGTGACAGAAAGAGAAAGCAGATAGAGTATGTCTGTGTGTAACAGATGAGAAGAGAAGGGAGTGAGAGAGTGTGTGTATGTGTGTGTGTGTGTGTGACAGAGAGGGGAAGATACGGGAGTGAGAGAGAGAGAGAGAGATAGAGAAAGGTTTTGATCTGTAACAGAGAGCGGAAATCGAAGAGAGAGGTAGTTTGTGTGTGTATGTGTGTTTGTGACAGAGAGTCGAATATATGGGAGTGGGAGAGAGAGTGGGTTAGAGTGAGTGTGTGTGTGTGTGTGTGTCAGCCAGATGGGGAGAGAGGGCGAAAGAGTGTGTATGTAGTATGTATAACAGAGAGGAGAAGATATGGGGGGGGGGGAGAGAAATGTACGAGTCTGCAACAGAGAAGGGAGGGAGAGAGAGAGAGAGAGGGGGGGTTGTGTGTATGTGTGTGTGTGTGTGTACATGTGTATGTGATTCAAAGATAGGGATAAGGGAAGATATTGAGGAAGTGAGGAAGAATCAGAAAAGGGAGGAGTGAGAGGAGACATAATGGAGCACAGGCAGATTTGCTATATAAGAAAGGAATTCAGGTGCATTCAGTATATTTTTTTTTTAACTTGATGAAGCTAAAAAAGTGAAATTTAATTCCTTTTATTTTGTCTCTCCGAGATGATGCCAGACTTTTATTTTTTGGCCGGTCCTTACTCTTTACATTAGTTATTATGAAATGTCTTGCATTTTGCTTCATCTCGCACTTTTGATCTTTATGGTAACCACTACTCCTTCTTCCTCTTCCTCTTCTTCTCCTCCTTCTTCTTCTTCTTCTTCTTCTTCTTCTTCTTCTTCTTCTTCTTCTTCTCCTTCTTCTTCTTCGTCGTCGTCTTTGTCTTTTTCTCCGTCTTATCTGCTTTCTTCAGATTTTATGAAGCCCTGTGAGCCTTGGCTTTAGAAGGGTTTTCCGTTTTTTCTCCAATATTCATTTCTCAAAATTTGGATGAAACTTGGGCAGACCCGGAGAATAGCGACCAGATTGCGTGCGCGCGCCATGTAAAAATTGCAAACATCGGCGGCAGAAGTCCAAAATACACACAGGTAACCATCCACGAAACGAGTCCAAAAGCGACTTTTATTACATTTTATAAACAGAATAATGGTTTTAAATGTTATTTTCTTTCCCCTCCTTCAATATTTCAAATTTCTTTTGAAAATTTAATCGATTTTGGTGATAAAAGTGTAAACTTGAGTCAACTTTACCAAATGTTTGTTGGTCGAATCTGGTGCAGAAATCATCGCCGACGCACTACCGCACGCTTCCATAGGATTGTACACAAATTGAATACATCGCGCGCACCTGGTCGCTATTCTCCGGGT